>CABHPH010082928.1:22500-45308 GCA_902168325.1 Peromyscus nudipes | reverse complement strand
CACACACACACACACACACACACACACACACACACACACACACACACTGCTCACTGACTTTATCCACTAGGAAAATGCAAACAAACACCACATTCAGATGACTCTGGCTCACCCTGGTCAGAGCAACTATGGTAAAGAAAGCACACTAATTCTGACAGGATGCAGCAGGGTAAGATGCCTGTATGCATTTTTGGTAAAAAAAAAAAAAAAAAAATCAATTAGTCCAGTGCTATGGGAGTCAGTTTCTATATGATCCAACCATCCCACTTCTGGGTTTGTGCCTGGAAGAATCAAAGTCAAAATGCTACGCAGATGCCTGCACGACCGTGTTTATCCTGCATTCTTCCTAATAGCCAAGTCAGAATCAGCCTGGATAAAAATGTGGTTCGTATATATGATGGCATTTAATTCAGTCACAAGAACAAAAGTGTCATTTGTGGCAACTGGAGGATTGGAGATGGCGCTGTGTGGCCAGTCCCACACACACAGGTGTCATATGCTTTCCCTAATAGTACAGAATGATGTGAGCCTAAACGGTGGACTAGCAGGAAGGGGATAGAGCAAAAGTGGGGTGAGTATGATCAGAGCTCACTGGGCAGGCATGAGCGTGTCTAATGGAACCCTACAGTTAATATCTGCAGCAACAGATTTTTAAATTAAAATCACATCTCACTTTTAAAGAAGATACACAGATTGTCCAAAAAAAAAAAAAAAACATGGAAAAAAAGTAACACGGTGAGTCATTAGGGAAAGGAAAATTAAACAAGCAACATGACCACTTATGTATTGAAACACCCCAAACTAAAGGTGGGTCATGATGAGAGATGTTCTCAGAAGCCTAAGAGGGTACAGCGACTGGGGATGTGTGCCACTCAACACGCAGCGATCTTCACTTAAGATTAAGATCTATGCATTTCCTTACATGTACATGTTACCTCTGGGGGTGGGGGAGGACTCTGCAATAACATATATATTCAACCAGAGGGAATAGCCTGTGTGCTAAGATACTTAGGGGGAAGCGTACTGGTGTTTGCAAGGTTTTTACAGTGTATTTTAAAAGTGGTTTCATAGATGTAACAAAAGATAACTAGACAGATAGGTAGGTGCCAGTCCAAATGTAATAAAGTAATTACAGGAGAATGTCCGTATGAATGCCAGTGTTCAGTCATACTCCCAATGCTGACAGGGTAAACAGAATTCTGAAACGGCCTTTTGCCCAGTGTTTTAACTATCTTCTATGCATTGGTTCACTGTTTGTGAACTTGGACCTGACAGTTATTCACTCTTAGTGATGGCTCTGCCACCTTGTAACATTTTACACTGTGTGTGCAGCCTGCCCTGGAAAATTCTCATCACTCACCTTCCACTGGTAAGTCTGTGGTAAGACTTGCCACAGCAGCTACAGTAGCCAGGCAAGAACAAGGGCGCCCTGGATTTATTTTGAACCATTCCTTCTACTTCATTCCCGATTGACACAGGATGTTTAACTTCATGTCCATTTTGTGATGATCGGAATAATTAACATATTCATCATGCAAAACATGAATTTCTTTGGGGTAAGGACATTCAAGTTGAATTCTAGCTATTTTGAAATCTGCATCATTAACTTAATTCCTCCTAATTCTTAGTACCTATAGACCAACCCCACAACTCCTTCTCCCTTGTTTTCCAGGCCCATTGGTAGTCACAACTCTCTTCTAGGGTTCTGAGATCAGCTTTTTTCCATTTTATATGCAGTTGAGATCCGGGTCCTTATACACCAGCTTTATCTTCAATAGCAGTCTCATTTTAACAATATTGTGCTTCCCAGAACCCATCACTAGAGGGCAGCAGAGGATGCTGATTCGAAGCTGAATCAACATCGAAGCTGATTTCCCAGGGCCCACCATTGGGCAGAATCCCAGGTCCATCCAGCAGGGGCAATGGCTTTTCCTGTCCTCACTCCTCCCAGACCCTCTTTGCCCAGGACAAGACAAGGGCACAGAGATCACTGTTCAGAAAAAGTCAGGCTAGTGGAAGTCCTGGGCCCAGAGAAATCAGAACTGACCAAGGACAGGCCTTGAGTTCCCAAACTCAGGGCAGAAGCCCTGGCTCAGACAAGGGAAAAGTGGCCAGACTTGCGGGCCCCACCAGCATGGGAGGTTGGGGAAGCTGAAGTGACTAAGTTACTGTCACCTTGTCCTGACTCCATTTTGTGTCTGCTTAGAAACTTTTCGACCCTGCCCCCAACCCTGCACATAGACCTTGGTTAACACATATGGGATTGTCCACGACTCTGACCATGGTCCAGATGCATTAACCAAAATAATCAATTTGATAAGCCAAACATAAAAATAAGAGGAAAAGGTATAAATAAAAAAAGTATCACCAGGCGTTGGCGGCACACGCCTTTAATCCCAGCACTCGGGAGGCAGAGGCAGGCGGATCTCTGTGAGTTCGAGGCCAGCCTGGGCTACAGAGTTCCAGGAAAGGCGCAAAGCTACACAGAGAAACCCTGTCTCAAAAAAGAAACAAAAAAATAAAATAAAATAAAATAAAATAAAATAATAAATAAAAAATTATCATGTCGTGTCTGAAATTATGTCCTGCCAAAATAGATGTTGCAAGGCTACTCTGACCCTTATCTAAGATTGATGTAACTGTGATCTTTTGTCTTTAAGAACACTGTACCCCCATGCTTTGGCACCAAGAGTCTGTCTGGGTGCTAGCCAAAACGAAGTGCTCTGATTTGGCCTTCCATGCATGGTGGCCTGTAACCTCTACCAGTGAGGTATGTATACTCTACCAGTGAGGATCAGACCAGAGCTGACTCGAGGCTGGCCATCCAAGAATGGAGAGCCACTCAAGGGAGCAGGAGAGGAGAGGGCCAGCCAGGGGCCGCCTCTTACATAGTGCTCATCAGCACAAATGGCAGCAGCCTATCAAAAAAAAAAAAAAACCACTAGGGGGTAGAACCTGCAGCCCTCAAGACCTGCCCCACAGAAGAGAACAGCTTCTCAGCCATCTTATAACTTAGTCCTCTCTCCAACACCGGGCACACCCCCACTGGGAGAAAGGGAATGTGAACAGTAGTCAGCAAACACGCACCAAAGGTGGTGAACGAATTAGTTTATTGGGGTTACATACATGAGTGTGGGGATGAGTTACAGGAGTGGGGATGTCACTGCAAGCCCACCCCAGTATGAAGCCCTGAAGCTTTTCATAAGACTTACAGGCATCTCCAGGCCAGAAAGTCTTTTAGAGGCAGCTTGTGTGAGCTGCCTCAGCGGTCATCTAAGCTTAGGGAAGGGGAACTTTGTGCGGCTGGTCAATTTCAGGAACTTCCTAAGACTTACTTGTGAGCTCCTTCCTGAGTCTAACCCAGTCTTCCTTTAGAACTTCCTAAGTCTCAATGTGCTTATGAAGGGAACTGCTACACATCAGAAAGCATGATCCATAGACTTTCATAAGAGATGAGAATTAGTTTCTGAGGCTGGGGAGATGGTTTAGTGAGAAATAAGTGCCTGCCATGGAAGCAAAAATGACCTGAGTTTGAATCCTAACACCTACATGACAGTGGGTATGGTCATGCAAATCTGTGACCCTAGAGATGGGGGTGTAAAGATAAGTGGATCACCACAGCTCATTGGCCAGCTGACCTAGCCAATCAGTGAGCCACAAAAGATGGAAAAGAACAATGGAAGACACCTAATGTCAACCTCTGGCATAAGGAGTCACACATATGTGCACATGGAGCACATCCACATGTGAGCATGTTTGCACACACACACACACACACACAAAAGTATTTCCTGGCAAAATGGTAGTGTCCAGTGTGACAACTGCTGAAGAAGTCACAGCTTTCCGAGCTCCTTCACCGTGTTTCAGGCAGCCCTCGCATTCTCCAGCAGAAGACCTCAGAAATGGCTCACAAGGGAAGCATGCTCCTGTCACAATGTTTCATCAACATGTATCATGACATTGGGGATTCCAAGTGTCATGTCATAGCTATCGCTGGTAGTGAGAATGGCAATGACTTTAGAAAGATTGTATTTCCCCCGGCTATACAACCTGCTGGGACATTTGGAAAAAAAAAATAGGACATCACCCATCAGCTTTCCCTGGGGATTCAAGTGAATGTATCCCCATGACCTTATACATTCTCTAATGCATCTAAAATCACACCTTCAACATATTCTAAGAACTCATAGCTGCCAACCCTAAATCATCTAAGACAGGAAGGAAGCTTGAAGAACAGAAAAACCCTGATGTGATATAATTAGAATGTGGTGGATATCTATTCTATCTATGACTATCTATGACTGTGGTTATATATTGTGTATCCCAATATATTGTGTGCCCTAATAAAGCTTGCCAGAGGATCAGAGGACAGAACCAGCCACTAGATTAGACATGAGGCCAGACAGTGGTGGCATACACCCTTAATCCTATCACTCGGGAGGCAGAGATCAGTCTGGATCTCTGTGAGTCCAAGGCCACACTGGGAACACAGCCAGGTGTGGTGGCACACACCTTTAATTCCGGCAATTGAGATCTCAAGTCTTTGCTTGGGAAGCACACAACCTTTAATCCCAGGAAGTGACATGGCTGGGTGGAGAACGGTATATAAGGCGTGCAGAGACAGGAACTGAGCAGCAGTTCAACTGAGACCCTCAGGGCTGAGGACTCAGAGGCTTTCAGTCTGAGGATTCGTGGAAACAGGATCTGCTAAGGAGTTGGCAAGGTGAGGTTGGCTGTGGCTTGTTCTGCTTCTCTGATCTTTCAGCCTTCACATTGATATTTGGCTCCAGGTTTTCTATTAAGACCATTTAGCAATTCGTGTTACATATGACTTTGAAGTACCTGCCCCTGGGGAATGGCCTCAGGGCTACCCGTAAGACCTGAGATGCATGTACCCTGGTCTCTACTCTCCTGGGCTTGGCTGGAGAAGGACGTCTGACTACTGCTGTGAATTTGATTCTCAAGGGACCTTCCCAGGGGGGTAATGACACTGGAGGGATGTCTTACAATCACCAGGAAATCATGTTGCTATCGCAAAGACAGAGCAAGTCACAGTCGGCTCCTGTATGTGATGAGTGTTCAACGGAGCCTTGGTAAAAGCCATGGGAAAGCAAGTCAGAGACTCAGACAAGGTTAAACATTCCAGGCTTCACCCTCAAGAGGGCAAGTTCCAAGAAAACGCTTCTCTGAAAAAAACAAAAGCAAAAAATCAGAGTGGGGGATATGTGGGGGACAGAGTCTTTCAATTTGTGCTCTACACCCTTACTTGTGTAAAGTGGCTTCTACTTGGCAAAGGCTATCACTGCTGAGAGGCCCTGCATCCAGTGCCCTCTGTGGCCTGAGTGTCTCTAAATACACAAGGGACTCAAGGGCTCACCAAAGCAGCAGGCAGTTCAGACGCTGCTCAGGTTCTCCTGGGAGATCACATGCTTTCCTACTCCGTCAAGCCTCGCAGACACAAGAAGACAGCTCTCCAAAGTGAACCATGGGATCTTCCACAGAGGAGACACGGTAGAGGCCTCGTTAGGTGTCCAGGGAAATGTTCTGCAGACCATCAAAGATGTAAATGATTAAAATCAAGTAGCAGGAACAGACCCACAAGGAAACAAAAGTGCCAATAAGCTATGTTCACAGGAGCCTCTACCTTCTGCTATGCCCAGCTCGCTGAGGATGCCACAAGAGAAATGCATTTTCCAGAAGCAGAAATCCTGGCTTATGATGAAATGCATGCCCAGGAGAGCAGAGGCTTCCTAAAAAACGGGACTAACTGAACAAATTGAGTCCGTGTTCCAGTTTATAGTCTGTTGGGATAAACTCCATGACCAAAAAACAACCCAAGGAAGAAGGGGTTTATTTGGCTTTCAGATTACAATTTACCATCAAAGGAAGCTAAGGAACTCAAGCAGGCCAGGAAACTAAAGCAAGAACGGAAGCAGGGTCCATGGAGGAATGCTGCTTACTGGCTTGCTTTCCATGGCTTGCTCAGCCTGCTTTCTTTCTTTCTTTCTTCTTTTTTTCCTTTGGTTTTTCAAGACAGGGTTTCTCTGTGTAGTTTTGGTGCCTGTCCTGGATCTCGCTCTGTAGACCATAGAGATCCACCTGGCTCTGCCTCCCGAGTGCTGGGATTAAAGGCGTGCGCCACCACCGCCTGTCTCAACCTGCTTTCTTATACAACCCAGGACCACCTGCCCAGGGATGACAGTGAGCTGGGCCCTTCTCCATCAATCATTAATCAAGAAAATGCCTGACAGACATGTCCATAGATCAGTCTGATGGAGGCAATTCCTCAATTGAAGTTCCAGCTTCCCAGGTAACTCTAATTTTGTGTCAAGTTGATAAAATCTAAGTAGTACAGTCCTGGAGAAAGTTCACAAATTCTCTTCCCTCCACCTGAAATCATTTTGCCCATGTCCTCTCTTTGAACTTCATCACTAGGCCTAGGTGAACTGTCATAACCTCTGTCAAGGACCAGGACATGAAGTCTGGCAAATGCATGTGCCAAGGAAGACCAACACCCCAGCATAACCTGGCTTCTGTGTACCTGAAACTGACTCCGCCACAGACTGCCACAGTGCTCTGTGGATAAATGTGAGCATCTACCACAAAACATTCCAGATGCTACTAGACAAAGGGTGTATCTTCTAGGTCAATCCTGTGCTACTCAACAGGGGAGATGCCATTTCTGATAGAGAAAGATAATTACAGGACCTGGAGACCTTACACATGTCATCGCTATCTTACTGAACACTCCAGGAAACAAGGGAAATGACCCCTTTGGGCCTAGGAACTTGAAGTCCCAAACACAGGTCAAGGACACATACTCCTAGGCATTTTGTTCACCACTTACTGGTTTCTGCAAGCCATTGGGTTTTGGCTGGGAGGAGAGGTTGGTCCGGAGGACACTGAGGGTTACTAGACACTAAGGACTTTATTAGAATAGTTATTAACAACATGAACAGACCGAGAGGTACCAGCAGAAGAGTTGGAGCCCACGTGGTAAAGGATGAAGAATCAAACTCCTTTATGAGGCGAGGTTTATAGCAAGAGCCTGCAAGCAGGCTGATTCCCAGGAAGAAGGAAAGGGGTGGGGAGTAGAGTGTGCATGGTGCCGATACCTTCCTTAAGTCAATACTCTTTGGTGTTAACTGGCTTCCCGGGTGAGAATATCCCAGAGGACCTGTCAGTGGCCATCAGAGCTGCTGCTACGTTCTAGCATCACCCCTACAATGATTACTCATTTACTCATCGGAAGGGGTGTGTGCCAACAATTATGCCAGTTAAGGGGCTAGTTTGGGACTTTCCTTTGCAGTCAGGCCTGGGGCTACCAAGACACAGCTAGGAAAGAGACTGCATTGCTTCTGCACTACCCAAGGACTTAAAATATGCTGCATTATAAACTTCTATTATTAACTCTACCATCTGTACTTCATTAGAGTGAGTAGCTGGGGCCTGGTCTGTAGTCAAAGTTCCCCGGTACCCTGTTATTGACACTGGAAAGAAAAAAGTTCCAGATGTGAAGGCCTATGTTCTTAGAGTCTTTTGCAAAATTATTACTCTACAGTGGATAGGAAGGTTAAAAACACGCAAACTCAGCTTTTACCACTGACAATTTGAGAAGTCGTGAAGAGGCAAATTGTTGAACATCTCACACAATTTGTCTCCACTTCATCTTCTGTTTGGGGAGTTTTGTCTGTGTTGGTTACTAACCAGCTTCCCTTAATATTTTAAGGGGTACCAACTTTCTTATAGTTTAGAAATGTTACTTAAGGATAAGAGAAATTAAGCTGTATTAGTAAAAGGCCCATTAGTGAAACTGATTACTGGAATCGGTCAGTGTGTGTACTGGACTTAAGGAATGAAGCTTGGCATATTGCTCAAATTGGGAGTTGGTTCTAGAGCTCAAGGGTAGCACCAAGTGACGGCCCCTTAGATGGCATTAATGGCTTCAGCTTAAGTAAGATTTTTTCCCAAGCATCAGATCCCCTGGAACTGGAGCTGTGAGCTGTTGAGAATTGAACCCAGGTCCTTGGGAGGAGCAGCCAGTGTTCTTAACCACTGAGCCACCCCTACAATCCCTAACTACACAGTTTGATTCTGCTCTTACTGCAGAATGTTGGGGAAACTAAGCCTTCCTCTCTTCACCTGCACAGTGAAAATTAATACTTTCCACTAAGAGTTGGTGAGGCGATTTGATCAAGTGACTTTCACACGGAAAAGCTCCCTATTAGCTCCGGGTTGAGAGCAAATTCATTATCACCATTACTCTACAAGACACTTGTGCATGCTGCTATGAAATGCAACCTCCTCCATAACTGATTTGGTAAACAGGGAAAAATATTCTCAACGAAATGTGGGAATCTAAGCGCAGGGAATTAACCATTAGCCCCAGCCTTCCTGGCAAGTGGCTGTCGGTACCAGGAATGGGGTCACCATGGTCCAGTAGTTCAAATCCTTATGTTCACTGAAACCCAGGAGGCCGTCCTGGTCCTTCCATCCGTCTTCCAACCGGGAGCCCAAACCCGCGGCCAGGAGTCCAACCGCCGTAACCGCCCAGTTCCCAGCATCCCTTTGTCTCCCGGGAATCAAAGAGCTTCTGCTTGGGTGCTCACCTCAGGACAACACCTAGAGAAGACTGTCCCCATCCAACCGCCTCCAACCGCTTCCAACCACCTTGGCTGGCCGCCGTCCCCCAGACCCCGCCCCTCACGCCGTCCGTCTCTCCTACTGCCACGCCCACCCCAGGCCAACCCGTCCCCTCTACTCTCCCACTCTTGTCGGTAGACTCCGCCCTCATTTCCATAGGCCACGCCCACTTGGCGAGCCAAGTAGGAGCAGCCAGCCTATAGGGTGTAGTGGGAGGAGCCGACCTGTCGAGGCAGGGTCAGCAGCTGGGCGGGTCCACTTCGCCACTCTCTTCACCGCCGCTTGGGGCGGGGCTATAACGTAGAAGGATGGAGGGAGGGACCAGGCTGGTGGTGGGCGGGGCTGGCACTGTGGTGGGCGGGGCTTGCATTCCTTTGAGGAGTAAGTAGGCCTGGCCACAGGAAAGGACTCCATGGCTAGGCAAATTTGCATATTCACCAACAATGTATGGAATTCCTATTTTTTCCATTTCATTGGCAACACCGATTTTACTTAAACTGATTTGGGGGCATTATAGGTATTGTAACTGGGCTGACATTTCATATTGCAATTTGGATTTATTTTACTTTTTTCTTAAGGCTAATGATACTGATCGTTTTAAAAAAAATTTGCTGGCCATTTGCATTTATTTTGAAACGTGTCTATCAGATCATTTTCCCCTCCCCCTTGTTTTACATTGGATTATTTGTTTTGTTGAGGATCTTACACATCATTAATCCAGTGATAATCTGACTTTTTTCTATTTATATGGCCTTTCCCTCTTTCTCTTACCCAATTGCTGGGTGAAAACTTCCACCAGTGTATTGATTATGAATAGTGAGAGTATGCGTGGGCAGCACAATAGAGCTAGCCCCATTGGCAGAGGTGTGGGTAGGTCAACCCGAAATTGTGAGCATGGGAGAGCTGTCCCCATTACCCATCTGTCATGTGGTGGCACGGGTTGGGGAGAGATGTCCCACCCCATCAATCGATGAGGCAGGTGGGGGAGGTGGCTCTGAGGTCTTAAGAGTGGGAAAGCTGGCCTTGTCCCTCATCAGCTGCAGCACTTGGAGTGTGACCCCTACGCAAGCCTGGGCAACACAGTCGAGCTGGCCCTGAGGTGTAGGTGTGGGAGAGCTGAGAGACAAGAAAGCAGGAGGGCTGGCCCCGCCCCTTGCTGAGGTGAACACCCCCTGCAATGGGTGAACTCCCCCTGGGCGATGCAGGAGAGCTGTTGGTGAGGACAAGGGAGAGCTGGCAGGCTGCTCAGCCCTACAACTACCCAGGCCCAGAACCAGGGTTATGTGTTGGCCTACCCCAATATCTACCCCATCTGTGATCTGCTGGAACACATGAAGGGACCAGTTCTGCAGACCCAAAGCTGCAGGATTTACAGGACACAAGGCAACAACAGGATAAAGTTCCAGTGAGGGCCCAGCATCGATAACGTAGCAGAAACCAGAGGCCTCGAACCAGACCAAAGACTCTTTGACATGAACATTTGCAAGTAAAGATGTATGGATAAGAGGATTTACTTTGTGACTCAATGTGTCACACTACAGCTTCTGTGGAGGGCCCCAAAACAGCTTGACCACACAGCAGACATGACAGGCTTAGGGGCCTAGACACAGATTCTTTGACAGGCTTACTGGCAGGCAACACCCAGATCCAGGAAAAGCCTCAAACTGATACCACCCAGGGATCCACCCAGGGGTGAGGAAGTACCAGACATCCCAAATATTCCAACCATTAGATAAGGTGGCCAGATGTCCTTGAGTCTAGCACACACCTATTTTTTGTTTTACAGATACCCCTAGACAATTGTCAGCCAATCAGGGTCCTGGACCCTGGAAATCCCCTCACCCCCAACCTCTGCTATGAAAAAACTTCTGACCCACCTGAGCTTAGGACTCTGTTCTCACTGCTGTGTCGGACAGACAGAGGGGCCAAGCTCCAGAGCTTGAAATAAAGGCTCTTGGCTTCTACATGCAGGATTCAGTCTCCATGGTGGTCTTTTGGGGGTCCCCGCGATCTGGGCATAACACGTCTATGATGAGACTGATTTTTCCTTCTCTCTCTTTTTCTTTTTTCTCTTAAATTTTTTTTGGGGGGTTTGCAAGGGCAGAGGGTGGATATGAAAGGATGGGGAAATGAATGGGATGGAGCTGCATGATGCAAGAGACACAAAGAATAAATAAAAAGAAGGGAAAAAAGAATATTGAGAGTAGACACAGTTGTTTCTTCCAAATCAAAGGAATGATTTCAGCTTTTCAGTACTTAGCATGATGTTGCCTATGGGTTTGCAATATTTATTTTTATTATGTTTAAATATGATTCTTGAATTCTTCGAAGTTTGGTTTTGACCAGCAATAATGATAGACACCTTTAATCACAGTATTCGTGAGGCAGAGGCAGATTTCTGAATTGGATCCCAGCTTGCTCTACATAGTGAGTTTCAGGACAGCTAGGGCCACAATAGTAGACCCTGCCTAAAAAGTAAAAAATAAATAACATAAATACCTTCCATTTCATGCTTTCTCCTATTTTCCATTTCTCTGTTAAAATTTCCATCACTTCATTCACATAAAGCACACAAATATTTGCTCATCCTCATCCTGCTCAGGTAAAATAATAGCTACTTTAATGTCCTTGGGCTGGGTATGGCGGCATTCTGGAGGCAAACTCAGAGAATCAGAAGTGAGAAACTGACCTCTGTTAGTTATGAAGTGTGCTCCAGGCCAGACTGGGCTACATAAAGGTGTGTCTAAACAATAAATAAATAAAAGCCTTGTCTGTTAAATTCCCTCTTGAGATTAGCATTTATTGATTTCACTCCCTTGAAAAATTGGTCTCATTTCCCTGGTTGCTTGTGTTGAGAGGTATTAAATTATATCCAATCCCTTGTAATATCACATGTCTTAGACTCTGGGTCCTGTTGGAAGCCTTTGGACAATGTTTTCTGTTTGGGTAAGAAACCAACTAGACTATGCTCAGGTCCTAATTTCTACCTGGTGAATATATTGTATGAAACTTATAAGAAAAGACAGAAGAAATGAAATTATCCATATCCTGTTCTAATCTAATACAGACTGATGATGTTTTGTTTTTTATGCTCAAAATGGGAACTAGGAAACACTGTCCAGTCTTCAGCGGAATATCCCATGCCCACAAAGATCCATTTGAAAAACCTGAAAAAGGAGGCCATGAATTCAACCGACATTTTGGACTATTTAATAGAGGTATCTGTTGTACATGTGGCTTTAGTTCAACATAAATACAGCGTTTTTCTCTGGAAACATAACCTGAGTTGGAAATGAAATCGGAACGGAAGACACTTGAGTTCACAAACTTGTTTCTCCTCAACATATTAACAGTGACCCCAAAGAGGCTTCCGGCAGCAGTTCAGGACTCAGGCCCAGGGCAGGAATGCGGGAAGACTCCCCGAAGGTCAAAGGCTCTGCTCAAGTCCAAGGTTTGCACCTGCAGGCCTCTGCTCAGCTTGAGGTTCCTCATACAACCCCGGAACGAGGTCCGGCTGCTCAGGCAATTCTGCTTGACGTGGGCTGTTGAGGAAACAAGAGACAAGCCTTGATTAATCTTGTTGAGATAGGTAAGTTGTCCATTAGGGACAAAAGTTATCTCAAGTGACCTTCTATCAAATCATAATATTTCCCACATACGGGGCTTTAGTGGACAGCAGAGTTCCTTAACTTTTAACACGTAGCAACTTGAAGGCATAGCTGTGACTTGAAAAGTCACGCAATGGGGGTTCAGGATTTGCAGTCATTTCTGGGGACATCTTCAATGCCCAATTCAAATGCAAAATTGGTGCAAGAGGATGAAGCTTGTCTATCTCTGTGACTTAGACCCCCAACCTCAGGAGTCATCGAGGGCAAAGGTAGGATCTTCCTGCTTATCTGCCATCAGAGCTAATGTTCTCAGTGAGAAACGTGTATGTGAGGGTTATGCTGAATTCCCCAAGAACGTTTAGGTATAGTATTTTGAACAGCTTTTCTAAAACAGTAAGACTTGCCATTGAACTGTGTATCTCTCCATCCCTAACCTGTATTCCTCTGAGCTTATACCTCCCCCGGGACTGGGCCCCCTGTGTAGGTAAACAGAACTGGGAGTCATACGTACCAGGATAGCCACCCACATAAATGGGATCGTTAGTGTCTGCTGAGGTGGAATGGGTGTGAGGGCTCTCGGCCCTAACTGTATTCCCATCCACCGTCAGGACGATGCGGTGTTTGCTTTTCTGGGCTTGGAGCGTGTGCCATTTCCCGTCACAGAGAGCTGTGGAGGCTCTGGGCTCATAGGTGGCTGTTATCCTGCCGGCACCATTGTTGACGTGAAATAAGACCTGAACAACGCAAACACTTGGGTGAGTTTATCCACGTTTAGGACCACGGTCTTTCTCACTGGATCTTAGCGAGAAGGCCAAGAAGCCACAGAGCACAGAACATTCACAAATTGTTCTCAGAGTGGAGCACTGACCATGAGAAAAAACAGTGGTGGACAAAGGCTTCCTCAAGAACTTGGACTCTAGCCCAGCCCCCACAATTCTGAAATCAGTGCTTCCTTTTCAGATCATTCCGGACATTATTGGGAGTTTGTAGTTCTGGGAAACTGAGCATTGGTGGCACTTACACATGACCACTCACTAACTTCCTTCTCACAAACCACAGATGTGCTACAACCATGAGTGGCAAACAAAAAGCCGGGGCACACAGCAAAGGGCAGAGAGGGGCTCTGGACTGAATGGTGCCACTCCAAAATTCACATGCTGGAGTCCTATAACCGCTAGCATGCCTCAGGATATGATGGTATTTGGATATGGGGACTTTAATGAGGTCACTGAGGTGGACTTTAATCCAATCTGTGTCCTTAAAAGAGGCATCAGGACACAGACACACAGAGAAAAGAAAATGTGAAGAGAAGACAGTCATACACAAGCCAAGGAGAGGGCTCTCAGAAGGAGCCAACGCTCCCAAGCCTTAGACTTCCAGCCTCCAGAGCTGGGAGAGTCGGTCTCTGTGTCTAAGCTTCCATTACTTGGTTCTAGCAGCTCAGGATGGATGACAGAGGGAGGAGGGAAGAATTTCAAGCAGATTGCTGTTGTGGAAATTACTTTAATTGGGCAAAGAGGTGTTACATTTGTTCATGCTGAGGACTGTTACTTTTACTATGTAAAGATGTGTTACGTTTGTTTATGCTGTAGAATATTACTTTGACTGTGTAAAGGTGTGTTACATTTGGTTCTGCTGCATTTGTTTAATGATGTAATGATGTGTGTTTAATTATGTAAAGATGTGTTGCATTTGTTTCACCGTGCCTGCCTAAGGCACCTGACTGGTCTAATAAAGAGCTGAACTTGAAATAGCCAGGCAGAGAAAGGACAGGCGGGGCTGGCAGGCAGGCAGAGAGAATAAACAGGAGGTGGAATCTAGGCTCGGGAGAAGAATAGGAGAGAAGGAGAGAAAGAAGAGAATGGGGAGGAAGAGGGGGACACACCTGGGGTAAGAAGCCAGGCAGCCCCCAGCCAGCCAGACACAAGAAGCAGTGAAAGTAGGCTACCCAGAAGGAAAGAGAAGTAAAAAGCCGGAGTCAAAAGGCAGATAAAGAGAAACAGGCTAATTTAAGTTAAAAGAGCTGGTCAGAAATGAGCCTAAGCTAGGCTGAGCATTCATAACTAATAAGTCATCTCCGTGTCATGATTTGGGAGCTGGTTGGTGGCCCAAAAAGAAAAAACCTGGTACATGTTGTTCTAAGTTTCTCACGCTACTTACTGTAAAAAGTGAGGACATGACTGCTCCAAGGTCTGGTTGAGGGGAAGTTTTTTTTTTTTTTATTGTAGATATGAGGGAGAATGAAGTCTGAGGCATCTGGAAGAGTCCAGAGCAGGGAGAGAAAGTAGTAGACTAAACATGGCCAGTAGACTGAACCAGGCCATGCGAGGAGAGGAGAGCAGAGGGGGTGTGGAGTGAGAGGGGGAGGGGAGAGAGGGCAAAGAGGAAAAAGGGCTGAGAGAGCAGGTCAAGAGAACCAAGAGGAGCCAGGAAGCCCATTGCCAAAACGGCAGGGTCATGTAGGAATCAGAGGCTGGGGGAAGGGAAGTCTATGAGCTGGAGGAGTTTGGGAGGTTTGGGTTGGGGGCAGGATGAGAAGACCCACAGGTCCTGAGAGGGCCTGGAGGCCAGCATGTACCTCGGTATGCTAAGAGGCACCACAGTTAGCCATTCGTCCCAAGTTTCTTTTGGACCTGCCACCTGAGAGACCCACTATTTCAGAGTAGACTGTGACAAATTAGAGATGTGTGTTGCAGACCTTTGGACAACGCACTAAATAAACTTGAAAGAGAGCAAGAAGTAATAGAACACAACAGAAAAGTAAAATACAGAATACAATACGAAAGCACATTTTATAGCTATTATACTTCCTATAACTTTTTTTTAAAAAAAAGATCACATAAAAACTTGCAAATAGATGTTAGGTTTTTCAAAGATTTTAAAGTATAAGATGAGAGGGAATGTCGGCCCTAAATAGTAGCATCAAGGCAGCAATCTGTCATACAGATAATTTTTTTTTTCAATTGAAGTGGGTGTGTGTGTGTGTGAAGAGCAAGGCAAACAGAACTTTGCTAGCCTCCCTGGCCCCACTGTAGGAAATCCTAAGGGCCAAGAACCTGGAAAACAAATCCTAAAAACAAGCAAGGAAGTTCATGGGAACCCACAAGGAGCCTTCTGTTCAGCTGGTCTTCTCTGTGTGTCTTGATGCCTACTACTTACATGGACACAGTCAGATTGGCTCCGAGCCCACACTGGTGACCTCGTTTTAACTGAATTACCCTTTTATTTGCATTTATTTATTGTGTGTATATGTGTGCCCACATATGAGCTTGCAGAGATCAGAGAACAACTTGCTGGAATTGGTTCTTTCCTTCTCTCCTGTGGGTCCTGGGGACTGAACTGAGGTTGTTGGGGTTGGCATCAGGCATTTATGCCCAGTAAGCCATCTTGCTGGCTCCTAATTACTTCTTGAAAGTCTAAATAAGATCACATCCTGAGAGACGCTGGTAGTTAGGTGTTTCGCATGTGAATTTGAGTGACGCCATGTTCCTAGCCTTCTGAAAGGAGCATTGCAGCATCTTACTCCAGCAGCAGAAATGGTGGCAGAGCACACCAGGAGAGGGCAGCCCAAGCCTCCAATATCCATGGTTTCCATGGCTTAGGCGGGGCATGGCATACATGCCCAGTTCTCTCATGTGCCAGGCAGTGGGATGGATGGTAGCTCCAACTGAAGAGGCAGCACTAACAGAGACACCTGGGAAGACTAGTCCCCGGGGGTTGAAGTGTACCTGGCCTGGGAGGAGTCACCACCCAGTGGCAACGCTGAGACCCCCCCCCCAGGCCACTTGTGCCCAAAGCCAAAGGAATGGGGGCCACCTGAGGACCAAGTGCAGGAGCCCCAACTGAACTGCAGCCACATGTGAGACACCCCACAGAAAGAGGGGGGACCCCAGACTCCCTTCCATGTGCCCACATGGCCCCGAAGGGGAGAAAAGGGAGGTGAGCACCAGGAACAAGTGTGGAGGAGAGATTTACGTAAGGGAAGAGAAGAAAGTTCGCATTCACCAGAGGCTGAGCTGCAAGAGCACCAAAGTTATAGGAAAAATTACATTTTTAATATACAAAAACCAATGTACAATCTACTCAACCTATGAGGTAACACTGTTATAAGAAATAACTGTTGCTATATACAACCTGACTGAACCTTCAGGGAACCAGGACATCTACTGCATGAACTCAGCATGTAACATTTGTAAAATAGCAGCTGAGAGATGGAGACAGAGCCATGACTGAAGAGGGTGAGGGGGCAAGGTCTGGGGGCCGTGCCATGGGAGGAGTCTAGTGGTACTGTCAGAGTTGCCCTGGATTGTGGTGATATTGTGTTCCCCAAAATATTGTGCACCCTAATAAACTTATCTGGGATCAGAGAACAGAACAGCCACTAGATACAGAGGCCAGAAAATGGTGGCACACGCCTTTAATTCTAGCATTCCAGAGGCAGAGATCCATCTGGATCTCTGTGAGTTCTAAGCCACACTGGAAACAGCCAGGCATGGCAACAAGAGCCTTTAATCCCAGGAAGTGATGGCAGGAAGCAGAAAGGTATATTAAGGCGTGAGGACCAGGAACTAGAGTCTGGTTAAGCTTTTAGGCTTTTAGCAGCCATTCAGCTGAGATTCATTCTGGATGAGAACTCAGAGGCTTCCAGCCTGAGGAAACAGGATAAGCTGAGGAATTGGCAAGGTGAGGTGGCTGTGGCTTGTTCTGCTTCTCTGATCTTCCAGTGGTCACCTCAATACCTGGCTTCAGGTTTGTGTTTATTAATAAGACCTGTTAAGATTTGTACTACAATGGATCTTGATGGTTGGTGGCCACAGTTCCATTTGCATATCACAAGCTATGTACACAAGCAGGTACACACACGGTCCATCCTCGGAAGTTCTGTGGGTGGTGAGGATGTCCTGTGGGGATTCACTGTGGGCCTGTACTGGACATCACCAGGGGAAGCCCGCGCCTGGGTGCACAGGGATATGTGTGTTCATTTCAGAACTGCAATTCTGTATAACAACTCTGCTCATTTGCAAGTGACTAGTTTAAAAGTTATTAGAAGAGACTGGGCATTATGTGGACATATTACTCCTGGTAAGGTTCAGGCAGAAATGCCAAGGCTTTACAGCAATCTTAATTCAAATATGTAAAAAAAAGTTACTCTGAAAATAGCTTTTTAGGACTATCTGATTTTAAAACAGTAATGGAAATTTCTTTCCTCTCCATTAATGAAGTAGATAATGAGCAACTTGAATCTAAGCATTTCTACCATTTCTCTCCTGCTCCGCCTCTGGTGGGGTGGGCAGGGCATGGAGATGGGGCACCTACCTTGCCGTCTACAAGCTCTAGACCAATGGCATCCACTTTGGGACTGCTGATCCCCAGGAGGACACCATTCTTAGAGGAGGTACGGAACTCCAGTGTGATGTTTAAATCCAGTCGAACTCTATAGCCTTCCTTGACTGAAAAACACGGACAGCGCTGTCATTGTGAGAACCCATAAGACAGACTGGGCTGCATTGGGCTGGCTAAACATTCACGGTATTGGCCAAGTTCAAGATCTGGCTATACCCCGACCCCATCCTCCAGGCCTCAACTCTCACAGTCCTCTGTAAGAAGAAACATTGCTTTTTTGCTTTTTGTTTGCTTGTTTTAAGATAGAGTCTTGCTGTGTAATCGGGCCGGCACCACAAAAGGTCCTACCTCTGCCTCCCCAGGGCTGAGATTAGTGTGCCTAACCAAGCCCAAGTAGGAACTCTGCCTTTTAAGAAGTTGTTCAGTCACAGACCAGACCAAAACATGGGCAGGTACTTCCTTGGGGACATCTGGTCCCTTGGGCCCTGGATGCATCCAATGTGGCGGTCTTTCCCTGTGTTGTAGACTTAGCCATCTAGTCTTTAGCTTCTTAATGTGTATGTACCTTGGATAGCATCGTTTACTGCTTGTGTCAGCCTCTACATCAGGTGTTTTCAAAATGCGGAGTGAATGACTTTATTTTTTAATTCAAGTGACAAAAAAAGCTAGATATTGGCAATGGAAGGCATTTGTCACCATGCCCGGGGCTGAATGAAAGATAGAGAAGGTGATGCTATCATATCCTAGACAGAATAAGTGTCTTACTTGCATGCATTGGAATTACAGATGCACATCCCTGCTTGTTTTTCAAGACAGGGTTTCTCTGTGTGTAGACATGGCTGTCCTAGAACTAACTCTGTAGACCAGGTTGGCCTCAGACTCACAGAGATCCAGCTACCTCTGCCTCCTGAGGGCTGGGCTTAAAGGTGTGGGCCACCACCACCCAGCTGACACACCTGATGTTTAATTCAAAGGTCTTTATTGTGCCCTACATAAACTCAGGGAGTGTGCAGATGAAGCCAGGAGTTGGTGACTGTCCATTCTGGAGGGAGAAGGCCTCTGTAGGCCATCTGCAGAGTGCAAGACTGGTGCAGGCTTTTGCATCAACAGGCAAAGCACTAGAAACAGACCAGAACACGGAAGGACAGAAACACGGCCTTAGGCCAGCCTTGCCAGCTGGGTGCTATTTTCTCAATTTCTCCACATCAGCTTCATGGACATGCTAAACCCAGGGTGCTCCTTCCAGACTGCTAACAGCACGTACCAAGAGCTGCATATCCACTTCCTTCAAAGAGAGTTCCTTCCTGGGCCACTGCGTAGCACCTGTCCACTGCAAAGGCAGACACAGGGCTGTCTTTATCCAGAGGTTTGTTGTTGACTGTCACTTCCCCAATGCAGGCAGGAATGCTGTGGGTTGTCTAAACCAAGAGAGACAGGAGAGTAGGTGGAGAGGATGACACGGGGCATTTTTTTCCTGTGCTTCATTAAACCTTTCTCCATCACACACATTACAACGCCATCTTTTTTTTTTTTTTAAGAGCTTAATTTTGGCAATTCCTCACATGAATGATTCATGCTGCTCTCTTTCTCCAGTACTTTGGTAATAATGGGGTAGAAGTGTTTTCTATCATTTTCCTAAAATACCCCTTGAATCCAGAGTGTTTCTCTCACTAATTATGTACCATACAAATTTGCTGGACTTTTCCTGAGTTGCTTTGGGACTGTGCGTCTTCAGAAAAGGCAAAGTCCATTAGACGTGAGGCAGGAAAAGCTGGACAGCTCTAAGGGGCACCTACGCACATGACCTGTGCACATGCTTTGAAAGGTCTGCACCTTCTAAGGGGAGCCCCAGCACATGACCTGTGCACATGCTTTGAAAGGTCTGCACCTTCTGGTGAGCCTCAGGTTCCGGTAGAATAACTTAAACAAATGCATTGGAGAATGATGGTCTCATAGAAAAACACAACCACACAACCACACAACCACAACAAGATGACGCGGGTCCCATAAAGAGGCCGCTGCTTACGTTCCCAATGTTCCTGGCCTTGTAGTGGACAGGAAGGCCTCCTAGATACAGCTTCCCTTCCACGTCCAGTGTTGTTGCGTTTCCTACCACAGTCACCGTGGGGGACTCTTGACCGTCGACACTCATGACGCCCTTTCTTTTAACGTACTCTGTCTTGACCTACGCAAGATGAAAACATCCAGACCTTGTAAACCACTTGAGAAAAACTTCAACAGATGTGTGCTTACGACATGTGTTCCTTAGATCTGTAAGAGCCCAGACTAAACCCTGGAGTGGGCTCTGCCTGTGGCACAGCTGGTGTGAGAATACGGTTGAGGCTTGTAGAAAACGGGAAAAGTATAACAGAGCTCCAGAGCCCTAGTTATCAGCAGATGCCACGGGTGAGCAGCTTGGTCCTTTCACACCCCAAGTGGCCTTTACTGGCTTCCTGCCAAGTCAAGAACATTTTTGAGACCTTCAATTCATTCGGTAACCAGCTGTTGAGTGTTTATTGGAGGGATTCGGGAAGCAGACAAGGGCCCTCCTGACAAGATGCTTACATCATTTGGGGAAGATGTCAAACATAAGGCCAACGAGGGGTCAAAATGCACGGCTTCCCTTCAAGAAAATGAAACATGTACGAGATGGAGGGAGAACATTTGGGACAGGAGACAGGGTCTCCCAAGAACTTACTGTGTGCCACTTGCCATCACTGAGCAGCGTGGGGTGAGAGACTTTGGTCCGGCCCTTGCCAAGGTCAAACATGAAGTGGAGGTGGCCCTCATGGAGCTGGAGGACGGCGTAGTCCATTTGGTTCTGATGAGCCACGTAGTAAATGAGGCCACTGGAGGCGAACGTCCGGATGTTCAGCTGAACCTGGAGCCTGAGAGAGAACAGGAACTCAGCGCCAGGGACCAGGAAGGTTGGCTTCCTGTTTTTAATGCAACCTCTGAGACAGTGCCCCCATTGCTGCCGCAGCGTGCATACTCAGCTTCTCAAGAGAGGGCTGTTCACTCACTTGTGCACCCCATTCACGGCACAGAGGGCCACTGTCTGATGGGAGCAGTTCTATGATAGTCAACGAGAAGGAGTCCCTCAACCCTTGACACCAAGGCTAGGACCACGTCACAGTTGTACTGCAGCACAGAGAGGCTCATGGGCGGCTGTATTAAGTCCTTAGGGTGGACAACTCTAAAAAGATGACATTTCAGCTAAGCTCCGAATGACAAAAATGAGCAAGACTTCCACGCAGGCCAGCAGGAAACCCTTCATTTGTTTTCAGACCATGCAGACTGTGTTATCATGAGGGACCCGATTAGAGCTAACAGATGAGATCCTTGCCTGGGTCCGTGTGGGCACAGGAACCTGTCTGGTATGAGCACACTTGCATGTTTCAGAAGACAACACCACACATTCCTCACCATCTAGCAATGAAAACTGCAGAGGAACCACGGGAAAACGCTTACCTCTTTCGGACATCGGACTGATTAAAAGGTAACACCAAGTGGCTGTTTTGCGAGAGGCCAAACTGGTGAGCGCCTGGAACATACCCTGGAGCCGTGTCCACCGTGCACAGTTCCTGTAAGAGGTGCATGAGGGCCCTCAGCCACCGTAACAGGACTGACACAGACACGTTCTCCCACAGAAGCCACTGGGTGAGAACAGCAGCTGCTGCCACTGGAGGATGTGTAGATGCCTAGCTTTGTTTCCTGTGCAAATGAAACTCAGACCCTTCTCTCTCTCTCAGGCCAAATGGCATTCCAAAGCAACTGACTCAGAACAAAAGGGTTTTTTGCATACCAGGTGAAGGAGGGTTGAGACAGAATTCCTAGCTCCTAGCAGAGTCATGTGGGCAGAGAAGAAAGAACAAGGCAGAGTTTTTGCAGACGGTAGGTGGATTGGGTCAGGTCAGGAGAGTAGGAAAGGAAGGAACAAGTGTGGATGGAGGAACTGAGGACGAAGATGAGATCGATAGCAGAAGAGCTTAGTTAGGGCTGTGAGGGGACAGGAGGAGAAGGGACAGAGAGGAGCTGAGTGTGAGAACAGAACGGAAGCTGTGTAGACAGCTATTTCTTAGAGAAATAAAGTAGATGGACAAAAGAAACTGGTGTACTTAGATAATTTTCCCACAGATTACCCCCACCATTAGCAGCGTCTCTTCTGGGCTCCTGGGAAGGAAACTATTAGGGCTGGACCTTAATCATTTTCAAGACCATAAACAAATGGTTCTTGGATATTCTGCCACTGGAGGCACAGCTGGAGACCTGGAGGGCGGGACGAGGGCACAGCTGGGGTACTTTCCCCTCCCTCCCAGCTTCAGTGGCCTCCCTGGGACTCA
Organism: Peromyscus nudipes; assembly: GCA_902168325.1. Classification (NCBI taxonomy): domain Eukaryota; kingdom Metazoa; phylum Chordata; class Mammalia; order Rodentia; family Cricetidae; genus Peromyscus; species Peromyscus nudipes. The sequence goes on along the minus strand of CABHPH010082928.1, from coordinate 23,371 downwards.
GTTTCCCTTTCTCTCTACTCCCTGTGCCTCTCTCAAGCTGTCCTGATGCCACTGAAGGAAGTCGTGCTTACAGGCTGTTGTAGAGTTGGGGGCTCTGGAGAGAGTTCCCCATGTTCACCATGAAGGTCCTGCATGGGCTCTTCTGCCAGCAAGCAAGTGTCCAGCTCTACTAGTTCAGAGCCAACGGCGTGGGTGAAGTCCAAAATTCTACAGACAAACAAGACAGCATTTAAATAAAAATACCAGGAACCAGCCTGGGAGCCCAATCATTGGATTACTGTGTAATTAAAACTCATCTTAAACCATTGATCTGTTTCTCTTAGAGTAACCAAACTGGCCATCCTCCACAGTACCCAATGTTTGGTTCCAATTAAAATAAGACTCTACCCCTAAACCAGGACCATGCTGGTGACCTGGACATTCCTGAACACAGGATGGACTCAAGGTTGTCACCTCCTGTAGGCTAGGCTCTCAGGCCAACGAGTCTCTGGCCCCCACACCACTGCATGGTAGCTTCCATTTAACATTGGTTCCTTGTTCTGAACCATGTTTGTCACAGGTCTCTCTACTCAGAAGCTCTACTTGGCATCCTGCACCTGCCTGGATCCCACTGGCACTTCACAAAGCTGTACCTGTCTATGGAGTCCAGAGCATCGCTGCTTTCAGGAGCATCCCTTCATCAGTGAAGGGATGGATGAGCAATTGCTGAATGTGTGTACAACTACAGATAACTGCGTAGGGCTCTGCTGTTGCATGGGAGCCTGTGCTACAGGTCTTATTCTTTCTGGGTTCAGGGATTTCTGTGGAAAACCCCTGCCCTTGCTCAAGGTTACCTACAGGCCAGTAGCCTAGTAAGGATGGGCCCAGTGTT
>CABHPH010082928.1:0-17500 GCA_902168325.1 Peromyscus nudipes | reverse complement strand
AATGGTAACAGTAGATATGTGGAAGAAAACGGGATTTGATTTTTGTTTCCAGTTTGGCACTGAACAAGAAATCACAGACATATGGAATAATACTGTTTTTCCAGTAAGAAGCAAACCCCATTGCTTTTTGTTCCATAGACAGAGGTAGCTTTCAGTCAGAATATCACTCAAGAATGTACACTTCTTTTCCAGCCAAGTGGTGAATGGTAAGGGTGATGTACTCTGATATCATTAAGATGGAGCCAGGAAGCTAACGGAGCACAATGGCCGCTGATTTTGGAGTGCTGTTTGTTCTTAGAGGGGCAGCCAACATCATAGACGTCTATCCTGTGCACCTACCTTGCTTCCTGTTTCTCTGGAAGGCGATTTTGTACCAGGTTCCGTTGTTATACCGTCTGTCTGTCATAAGAGTGAGGGGTCCTGACCCCAAATCCACCATCACCTTAACCCTGCCACGGACCAGCTCGATGGACAGAAAGTCCTTCTGTGAAGGAAAGAACAGTTCTCTACAGATACATCTTAACCTCTAGGCTTTTCCCACCCAAGTCAGGGGTGGAGTAACCTTTTAAAGTCAAGTTGGGAAATTGAGCCTAGCCCCATGAAAGTAAAAATGCCCCCAATGGCTTTGTACACCATTACTGAGAATTAAGTGAACTGCTCTCCATTGTTACCCAGATCCATATTTTAGTAGGAGAACTGGACTCTCTGCGTGCTTCTTATTTAAATTGACAAGCGGGCTGCTTCTGAAAATGACCAGCATACAAGATGAAAAAAGGGACCATTCCTGTGGATGCGATTCAAATGAGGATACTGTGGTGGATGGACAGATGGCTGAACGGTTAAGGACACTGGCTGCTCTTGCAGAGGACCTGTGTTCGATTCCCAGCATCCACCTGCTAGCTCACAACCATCTGTTAACTCCAGTCCCAGGGGATCCAGTGCCTTCATTTGGCCTCATACATATGGTGCATAGGCAGAGAAACTATTCATACACACAAAATAACAGTAAGAATAATTTTTAAAAACAAGGCCACGATGGTCACACAAGGAACGAGACACGGTTTGAACGAGGACTTCATAGCAAATGTCTGACTAATACCTGTGCTGAGTGGAGGCACGCTTCTCCTCAGCGGTCTCACGTGTTCCTCGTAGTTCTTTGTGAATTTGTGTTAACTGGTAAGTGATTATAAGTAGGAACCTGTGCAGCATATATGTGTAGATGACAGTAGTGTGTGTTTGTGGAGACTGGCTAAGATAATTTACATATATTACCAAATCCTCAGGAGACACCATTGCGGAACTCTGTCCTCAAGCCATAGTAAGGCTGCCACCATGCTCCTCACAGCGGGTGTGACTCCCCAAATGAGATCTTGACAAGCTCTGGTTGTTGAGGTCCCCTTGGAGAATGTGTGTCCCCTCACCTGAGACTGCAGCCAACCACTCCCTCCCTTCTGTGCTGTCCTCCTCCTTGTATGGAATCCCCAGCTCCCCAGGGATTTAGGAGGTGGAGGGATACCTAAGAAAAGCAGAACTGATTGCAAGGGTTCTCGTGTATCCAGTGTTTGGGAGCCCATCACGCATGCTGGGGGTGAGACATCTCAGTCCTGCAACTGTCTTGGGGACTCTCCTCTTCCTAACTCTTCACTCATATTCCTCTTAGTAAACCTCATAAACTCATCATTCTCCTATCGAGGTGCAAGCATTGCTCTGGTCTGAAGTGAATGGACATTCGTCCACATCTCCCCAGGAAAAGTCACACGGGAAACAGGTGATCTCAAGGCAATGGGACTAGACAAACAGAGGGCCAAGCGCTTCACTTACAGTGCCATTTGAAGCCAGGTAGAAAAGCAGCCCGTTGGGGGAGAAGGTACTGAAGAGGATTACTATCTGAGTCACGGTGGTCCGGAGCGTCTTCTCCACAACCGCGTACCCACTTCCATCAAAATGGAAGGAAGAGTCTTCATTCTGGGAGCTGTGGAGGAGAATATCATTCAGTCTTGGGAGGGTGGGGAGACAAAGGAATTCCTTCATCCTAAGCCAGGATGGAATTTTATCTCCATCACTCATAGGAGGCGTTAAATGTAAGACAAGTTGTGCCCCTAATTTGAACTTCTGAAAACTGAAGTGTTCTACAACCTGAACAATCTGAGCACTGACAGACAGACATGATGACATGAGGGGAAAAGCGTGCGCCAGAGAGAGAGAGAGAGAGAGAGACAGACAGACAGAGACAGACAGACAGAGACAGACAGAGACAGAGAGAAACAGAGAGAGAGACAGAGACAGAGAGAGGGTTTAAAATATACAGAACCACCTCGGGCTATGCGCATGTTGTGTATGTAGCATAAACTCTGTGTCTGGATTCAGATCCTACCTCCAGGACACTTCATTATGCATATACAATTATCATCCCAAAGTCCTAGAGCACAAATCTAAACTGCCAAACACTCTCAGTCCCAAGCATGTCAGTCAGATAAGAGACACCCGACCTGTGACTGACAAGGCACTTACCATGCAGGCAAACCCATGCAGACCAGCTGCCAGCTGCTTTTTTTTTTTTTTTTTTTTGGTTTTTCAAGACAGGGTTTCTCTGTGTAGCTTTTGCGCCTTTCCTGGATCTCACTCTGTAGCCCAGGCTGGCCTCAAACTCACAGAGATCCGCCTGCCTCTGCCTCCCCAGTGCTGGGATTAAAGGCGTGCACCACTACCGCCCGGCTCAGACCAGCTGCTTTATAAGGTAAAGAGAGTTAATGCAAGTGGCCATCGTGGCAGGAAACTGAAATCTGTTCACTAGAACATAACAACTACACATATTTCTACTTATCCAATGCACGTGTTTGTTTCCTCTAACTTCCTTTGGTGTAGCCATCCTTATGTTAGCATTTTCCACTCTATTGTTTTTCATTTTCTTTAGAGGCTCTCTGTGGAGATCTGGCTGTCCTGGAACTCACTATGTAGACCAGGCTGGCCTTGAACCCACAGAGACCTGTCCCTGCCTCCCGAGGGCTGGGACGAAATGTTTGCCACCATACCTGGCTTCTCCTAGTTTTAACTACTATATCAAACAGTAAATAGATGTCAAAAGGACCATATTATGAGACATGTCATTGATGCCTTCAAGAATGTTTAGTATGAGTTTAAAGCTTGCATATTTTGAGGTAGGTGTACAGCTTTTAATGCATTATACATGCACAGAAATACTTTTAAGACCAATGTATTTCCTGTTTTTTTTTCCCCTTATATATCAAAGGCTGACTGTACTCACAATTCAATTACCTAAAACCTTAACTGTAATTAATCACAATGACGCTCCAAAAGCTTTTCTGGAATACCACAGGGCTTGAGGGAAAGCTGAGATCAGAGTAGTTTGGGATATGAATTTTAAATTGCCTCCGTGCAAGACTAATAGCTAAATTTAGCTTCACACATCCAAGCAGGGTGGTAACCCAACAGTCAAGCAATCAGGCTAATGAGGAGAGGGGAGGGGAGGGGAGGAGAGGGGGAGCAAGGGGAGGGGAACCATAGCATATGTGTGGATGTCACAGAACAACCTTGCATGTGGATTCTCACCTTCCATCCCACTTGAGGCAGGATCTCTATCTATGATCTCTCTCTCTCTCTCTCTCTCTCTCTCTCTCCCCCCCCAACCACCACCACATACTCCAGATTAGTTCACCTGGGAGCTTCCAGGAATTCTGTCTCTGCCTCCTATACCCCAGCAGGAGTTAAAGAATTACACACATGCACGACATTATGTATAGCATCATGTAGGTTCTGGGGATTCGAACTCAGGTCCTCATGCTTGTATGGCCAGCACTTGACTTAGATGTTTTCTTCGACCCTGATCTCTGCTTCCTGCCGTCTGGTCTGACTGAGGACACAGTCTCTAGAGCCAGGCAACTGGGGTTCAAACCCCAATTTCCCAAGTTACTAGTTGTGTGAACATGAAAACGTTCTCTAATCTCTCTCTCTCTCTCCTCTGCTGCTTTCTCTAAGAGAAACCAGGGGAGTGTTCCAGAGGGATGCACACGACTTGACGTATGCAAAGTTCTTAGGACTAGTGCCCGGCACACAGCAAACATGCTCCGTGATGGTGGGGGTGTCTCCAGTTAGCCTATGAGACACAGGTGACGTCATCTAAAGATACAGTCCAAGAAAACGGTAAAACCAGGGTTCAAACGAACTTCACAAAGCTGTCCTGTCCCCTTGTATGTGACCCCTTCCTACCCAGAGCCCAGGAGTCCTCTCATCCCAAGCACCTGAATGGTCTTTGTTTCTGGTTTCTCTCCCTCCTCACAGCCTGCTCAGTCAGGGCAGCCACAAGAAGGGATGGATTCCAAGGGAATAAAGACTGAAAGAGTCTCCTGGCCCCTGGGAGCTATGGAATGTTTCGGGGCTAGTCCATGCTGGCAGTTCCCATAAACTTCTGCTGGAGCCTCTGTGGGCTTATGTTTTAGACCCATGAGACCCATGTGCTCCACAGTCGGCCTAGGTTTACTACCGTGGGCTGCAAGGAGACTGTCTGGGCTCCTGACTAGGAACAATGCCCAAGACATGCAAGCTGGGACACCACATGCTTCATCAGTGGCTGTAGTACTTCAAAGGACGCTGGTACCTGCAGGCATAGTCAGGGGCCTGGGTGAGGGGGCCCTGCTCACAGAGGGACCTGGGTAATAGTGCCTTCCCCCAGTTAGTACTGAGGCCTACAGGAATCCCAGATGTCCTGGCCCTCTGTCCACGGGCATGTGGCCAGTGTGCTATGGTGACAGCTACTCTCAATACACCAACTCTACTTGCTAATTAGGACATTTTCCACATTTCTTTAGGGAGAACTGTTGGACTCAGAGGCTCACAATACCCTTCAAGAATGGAAGAGATGGGTGATCATCAGGAAGATGCTGGTACTACGTGAGAGTATCTAGCAACATATGAAAAGACGGATTAAAGAATTAACCAGTTTAGCTGGCACTATAAACCCAATATCATCATTGACCTGAAGGACACTAATGACCTAACAGTAGCAAGTTACCCAAGGCAGGAGCACAGTGCATGACCTCTCAAGGGGCTGTAGAGTATAGAGCTAACGGAATAGTCGAATGTGGGCATGGATTACCTTCCAAAGCAGCCATTGCACTTCCCCTCTCTTTCCACGTAATTCCACAGGCCGATTGATTTGCCATTCAAGAAGGCCTCTCCCATGCAGCCCTTAAAATGAGTAACCTTCACGGCAGGAGATTTCTGATGTAAAGACAAGAACAAAGACATGATGCACAACCAGTTGGAAGCATACGTTCCCTCAAACCACCCAGGGGGGCTCAAATGCCCACAGTCAAATTCCAAGAGGACACGTGATGAAATGGCCCATTTGCAACAGCTGGATTTACTGCCAAGCAGGAAGAGTTTGCTTTGTTTGGTTTTCTGAGGGGAAGGGGGAGCTGAGAAAGAATCTTGTTATATATGTAGCCCAGGCTGGCCTCACACTCTGTTCCCTTGCTTCAGCCATGAGAATGCTGGGATTACAGGTATGTGCGCATGACCAGATCCAGCTCTGGATGGTTTCCTAAAGATCAACTCAGTTGCTAGGGGTTCTGGGGCAAGCCTGTTAGAGGTGATCATCAGACCAGACGGGGTCAGTAGTCTAGTCCAGCTGGGATGCAAACCTTTCTTTCAACCTCAGAACACTGAACCCAGTCCAACTAACCTCAGAACACTGAACCCAGTCCAACTAACCAATGTCATTAAACAAATACAATGCACCCTTGCCAAACACCAATTAGCATAATTACCACAAGAATTAAAAGAGAGATAAAGGGACTTCACAGAAATTACTATAAATTCATTGAATTTCCTATCTCAGCACTGGAAAGGATCTCTAAGTGGCAAATGGCACCATTGATTTCTCTCGTATTCATCTTCACAATTAAAAATGACCTTTTACTCTGGTAAACCCAGCACAGCTCTGCAGACTCTGACAGAATGGAAATGAAGAAAAGTAGACACTTTTGACTTGTGGAGGATATACTTGACCACAAGCGAGTGGGTCCTGCTCAGACACTCAGAGAATATTACCTTGATTTGACCTCCAAGCCCTCCAACAAACATTAGTGTTGAATTGTTTATGTCCAGAACATTGGCCATCCCCGGAGACTTGCTTGTTTTGACTGGTGGATTCTCGGCGGAACTTATTTCCTTGACACTCAGTGACCCCATGTTTCCAAACCTTAGGTCAGAAAGAGTTGCGAGGGGAACTTGAAACATTCCACATGCTCACATGTGTCAGCACGCCTTTCACCCCCCTACCCGCTCTCCTTACTCCCACCTTTGCCCATTCAAACTCTGTTTACTCCCAATCATGTTAAGGAGTTCCTGGGAAAGAGACGTTTCATCCCACCCCTTCCCTATTTGAAATCATTACTGAGTTAAACTACGACTGAATAAAAAAAATCACTCCTTTCCCTACGACACCGGTTTTTAACAGAATGCCAATATTTCCAACAACTCCATCAACAAAAACCCTACAATATTACAGAAAGGTAAAAGGAAATTCCTAGGGAAGGCTGCTTAAAGGAAGTTGTTTCTGGGGTGGGGGCTTTAAAAAGGAAGAATTTGGCTTTGTATCTGAATTTTAAGAGAACACGTCTCCTGTTTTCATCCTCTGTCGTCTCCTCGTCTGTAGCTTTTCACTAAATCCTCTTCGGTGGAAGGAGCCATTTTACAAGGCGGGTGTCCCTGGACTTGGACTTCCTAAAAATATTTTTAAAAATCCAGGGGCTTGGAGAGACGGCTCTGTGGTTAAGAGCACTGGCTACTCTTGCAGAGGACCTGGGTTCCATTCCTAGCACCCCCACGGTGGCTCACCACCGTCTCTAAGTACAGGTCCTGTGGATCCAATGCTCTCATCTGGCTTTTGAAGGTACTGCACACTCATGGTGCACATACATATATACAGGCAAACAGTCATACATAATAAAAACAAATCTTAAAAGTAATCTAAACTATATGTGTTTTTCCTTCTTTTGATTCTTGCTTCTAGCAACAAAGATTATTTGTTCTGTAGTTTAAAAAAAAACTCATTTCTATAGTTATTATAAATCCATCATTGGCTGTTTATAATCCAACTTGGACTCAAAGCCTGTTTATCATATACATTACAAATGTGTTATAAGGTGCAACTGAAAGTAGAAAGATACTGGAGGACACTCTCCCTACCTGGTTATGTAGATGCTGTGCCATCTGTTGTCATTGATGGAGACATTTGGGAATTCCAGCCTTGTGGACCCGGAACCCAGGTCCCAGAGGAAGGCCACTTTCCCCCGCCGCATCTCCACTGCCAGAAAATCAGACTGGGGTGGGGTGGGGGGGAAATGAGTGGGGATGAGTTACATATTGCTATTTACACAGCCAGCACAACACTTCAGTGCTTTTCTGTCTGTAAATAATCGCATCCCTGGGACTGGAGCATGGAGATTCCTGAGGCAGAGGACAGACCTGACATCAGTGCTTCTGCAGACTGACCATCCACTATGCCTCTCAGGAAGCTCCCCAGAACACTCAGTGGGGATGCCACCAAGCCACAGGAGGATTGGGCAAGGCGGCACTCGCTTCTTTCTGCTTCAGAAGGCACCAATGGGTGCGGCATGCATACTGAAGCAAGAGCCACAATAGCAAGCGAGCTTCTATTCTTGTCTCCTCGGAAGACATCTGTGATAATAAACATGCTTCTTAATATCTCCTTCCTGACATTCCCAAGTCCCAAGGGCTTGGATCCCTCCTGAATACAGCCAGAGGAGCAGTGGTCTTCTCTAGGAAGCTTGTCATCTAGGGACCATGGACAACTCCTTGGCAGGAATGACCTGGGTGATGCCTGGCAATCTGAGAATAACCTCAAGTTGACAAAGGCATGATGTACCCAAGGTGTACCAATAAGGTGGCAGATGGGGGCACTGATAAGGTATGTCACTTTCTCTTTTGTGGCATGTGTGCCCGTGTTCATGTGTGTGTATAAGTTCACATGTATGCATATTGGCATGGCATGTTCACAAGGACAGAAGATAACCTCATGTACATTCATAGGTGCTTTGAAACAGGGCTCCTCACTGACCTGATACTCAATCACCTGGTACTTAGCTAAGTAGATTGGACCAGCTGGCCAGGGAGTCCTAGGGATCTGCCTACCTTTACCTGTCCAGCTCTGGAAACACAGATGCATACCGTAATACCCAGGTTTTGTTTGAGTGGGTCCTGGGAACTGAGCTCAGATTCTCAGGCAAATGGTTTACCCATGGACCTATCTGCCCAAACCCTAGGCAGTTACTTTTGCATTTATTTGAAACCCAATGTTACAATTGTAGCAAAGGTTACCCCTGGTAGGAGAATTCAGTGACTTCAGGACAGTCACAATGATGTTTTCATCATGAGAGGGTCCACCAAGGAAACACCTGTATTCCCAAACTCCCAGGGTCGCTCACTTACACTGGTGCTGCTGCCCAGGTAGAAGAGAAGGTTGTCGGGCTCTTGTGTCTTAACATTCAGAGTAAGAGTGTTATAGTTGCTAGAAGAAATCTGAGGCTGGTAGGCACGGATGCAGTCTCTGTCTGCAGACACAGCAACTTTGATCTGATGGGAAAAAGAAAGCAACCCATGACCCAGTGACACACAGGGGCAATTCCCCAGATGTCGGAGATGCCCACATCTCTGGTTCCTCTGTGCAGAATTCATAAAACACTTTTGGTTTCCCAGAGTGAGACAATGTCAACTGTTTAGATACAGGATAGTCATTTAAATCAGGATTTGTTTGATTTGCTTATTTAGAGACAGTGTCTCACCTGTGTAGACCAGGCTGGCCTCCAGTTGAAACACATGATCCTCCCTGCCTCAGCCTGGGGTTTTAGGTGTGTGCCACTATGAAGAACTCAGCTTTTCTAACTCCAGTCTTCCACAGAACAGCAAGTGCTTTTAATTACGGAGCAGTCTCTCTAGCCCTTCAATTTTCCTCCTTTTTTTCCTTTTTTCTCTCTTTCTTTCTTTCTTTTCTTTTCTTTTCTTTCTTTCTTTCTTTCTTTCTTTCTTTCTTTCTTTCTTTCTTTCTTTCTTTCTTTCCCTTCCTTCCTTCCTTCCTTCCTTCCTTCCTTCCTTCCTTCCTTCCTTTCTTTCTTCCTTTCTTTCTTTCTGACAGGGGTTCTCTGTGTTAATAGCTCTGGTTGTCCTGGAACTTACTTTGTAGACCAGGCTGACCTGGAACTCACAGAGATCTGCCTGCCCCTGCCTCCCAAGTGCTGGGATTAAAGGCGTGCGCCACCAAGCCCAGCTACAGCTCTTTAGTTTTCAATAGATTCTTTTACATAAGGCACTGTCTCATTTATACAAGATTTAATACCTTGTGACTGTGGACTCTTACCACCTGACCCACAATCAGGATTTGTTGTGGATTATTCTTTTAACTAGGCAAAGATAGGTTACATTTGTTTATGCTGTGGAATATTACTTTAACTGTGTAAAAGTGTATAACTTTTGTTTCTGCTTCATTTGTTTAGTGATGTCAGAATGTGTGTTTAATTATGTAAAGATGTGTTGCATCTGTTTCACCTTGCCTGCCTAAGGCACCTGATTGGTCTAATAAAGAGCTGAATGACCAATAGCTAGGTGGAAGAGGGATAGGCAGGGATGGCAGGTAGAGAGAATAAATAGGCGGAGAAATCTAGGCTTGGGAGAAGGAAGAAGAAGGAGAGAAGGAGAGAACAAGGGACATGCCCAGGGCAAGAAGCCAGCCAGACACCAGCCAGCCAGAGAAGCAGTAAAAGTAAGATATCCAGAAGTAGGAAAGGTAGTAAGCCCCGAGGCAGAAGGTAGATGAGGAGAAGCGGGTTAATGTAAGTTAAAAGAGCCAGCCAGAAATGAGCCTAAGCTAGACCAAACATTCAAAACTAATAATAAGTCTCTGTGTCATGATTTGGGAGCAGGTTCATGGCCCAAAAGAAAAAGCCTGGTATAAGTATTTGATGATCCTTTGTTAAATAAATGCAGGGGTAATATATTTATTATATCACTCAGTAAATAACTATAGAGTATTATTTATTACACATTGCTTGCTCTCTTCATAATTATCTGTACATAGATTTTCTATTAATTTCCACTCATCTAAGTCTGCATTAACCACAGGATTTAGAACTGTAAGTTTGTCTTACACTTTCTTAGGCTGTCCATGACACCGAGGAAAATAAGAGCGCATGGGAACCTGCATCCTTTAATAGAAAGGAAGACTCTTGGAGAGCCCAGAGTGCCTTTCCCTAGAAAGCTGCAGAAAGACTAAGCTGAGGTGAGGGTCATGCTCTCCCTCTCTAGGGCCCCACACTGTGGCAACTGTATACTCTCTCAGGAGGCTTACTATGTGCTTCAAACAAGTGCATTGATCCATGGGTAGTTACTGAACGGTTCCCCAACTTTGACCGCTCTGCTACCTCATGTACCTAGTGAAGAACACTTGTACAGCATCTGCATGTATACAGATTGTTTGCTCAGAGTCCCATGCTACTCAATTGGAGAGTACCACCAGAATTAAAAGTTAATTGGTAAACTGAAGGAACAGAACCAGATGTAACCACTAATCTTAATGTCTTCATGGCAGCAAGGCTAAGTTATGAAGTCAGGCATTAACTATATATGTATTAATCCCCATACAGTAAAGACAACTTTTTCTTAAGTCTATGAACTCTTAAATATGAGCAGGATTCTAAGGAAGATGATTTAAATATCCTAAGACGAGCCTAAGAGGACATGGGGTTATTGAGATCTGGGCCTGTAGAAGTTGCAGGGGAGTTGGGGTGGCTGAGCGCCAGGCCCACTGAATTCCGCAAGACTTGTGAGCAGGAGCCCAGGCTTTGGGAGCTGTGGGATTCAGAGCCACAAGCCCAGCTCACCGAAGCTGCTTGTTTCCGGGCCCGGCTGATCAGAAGCTTGATCTCCGACAGGTTTCTACTCAGGTTTTCTTCCAGTGTTTTCAAAGGCTTCAGTCGATCGAATAAGAGGTTGGCTTGCATTTCCATGTCTTTCATTTTCCTTCCAGCCAACAGAGCTAACAAAGACAAGGAGGCAAGAGAGTTAGGCAAGAGGAGAAGAGGGAAGGGAAGTGTTCATTACTAAGACACTGGATAAGACGGAGCAGAGTGATCAAACCCTGAAATATATGAACGATGCACACACCGGCAATGTGCACTCCCTGGGGCCCCTCTCCTTCACCAGTGGAAATCTACATGCTAGGACAGTTTCATTCTGCATCCCTGTGCACCCAGCTCTCTCCCAATCAGCAGGCTGAAGGCTTTCCAAAGAGGGAGGAAGACCACCGACGTACTGGTCATTGTGGAGTTACGCAGAAGGTCATTTGTCTCCTGCACTGTGACATTCACTCTGGACAGGTCCGCTGATGTGTTGAAGACCCTTAGGCTTAAACCCAGGACGTCCTCTAGTGTCTTCACGGCACTCCCGTTGGCGGCTGTGGCCAGCTCTCTGGCTTTCCTCCCCTTCTCTCTCACGCCTAAAATAAAGGCATGGACAAGCATGCGCCCCACTGAAGACTCAGAGAAAAGTCTAAAACCACAAATGTCATTTTACACACATTCCAACCACCATTTTTCTTGTTGAATACAAAACAAGGCTTCTTGCTTTCTCACGTCAAAGAAGGCTGCATGTTTATATTTTCTATCACCCCACTAAACAGCCAATGAAATAACTTGGATATTTAATTCTCTGGAACATTATCAATTGCACAAGGAGACTACAAAAGCAGTGGCTAGTGGCCGTGCCCTTAGTCCAGTTCTGGGGTGATACACTCACTGAAAGTACTTTTAATATTTTACATATTGATTTAGTGTGTGTGTGTGTATGTGTGAGTGTTCATGTACTAGGGTACACATTTGGAAGCCAGAGGACAAGGTGTGGGAGGAGGTTTCTCCCTTCCAGTGTGTGGGGTCCAGAGATGAAACTCGGGTCCCTAGGTATGGCAGCAGGTGCCTTTACACGCCAAATCATCTCTCCAGCTCCAGACTTCTCTATTTAGTCCCTGTCTGTAAGCCTTCTCATCTTCACCCCACATCATCTCATGTCTGGATAAGGCGGCTCTGGAACTTAAGCCTGTAACCAAGATGGAAGTGGCCGTAGTTGGACAAAGTGGTATTTAGTCACAACATGGACTGGCTGCTACTACAAGGGACAGCAGCTTCAGGAGGACATGGCTGCAAAAGGGAAACGAATTCTGTTATTCAAGGACACCTGGCTGAGAATGTCTTCATGGTGCTGTTATTCACGTGAGAATGTCTCAGTACACAGAGTAAAATATTCACTCGGGAAGAAGCCATATTAAAAAAAAGTATACGGCAATCAAGCTAGGCACGGTGGCACATACCTGTCATTCCAGCACCAGGAAGCAGGCACAACATGGTCACAAGGTTGAGGCCAGAAGACCCCAGAAAATAAGCGAGAAAATCCCTATGCAGTTCTTCCCTTCTCTCTCAACTTGCCTGTCAGTTTAACTAGGCCCAAATAAAAATGTGAGTGTTTTATTAAATTAGTTGAAGGATCATTTTCCTTGGGGTGGTGAAAAGAAATGGAAAGAGACATTTCCAGGTGAGAAAGCCCCTGCTGAGCCTTAGAAACAAGCAAGGGGACCTGGGGTCACGTACACAGTGCACGAGACCACGATTCATTTGGGTTATGACTCAAACTTATTTAAAGTGTTGAAGAACCATGTGTTTCCAAATCATCAACATGAAATCAACAGGCTGACTTTATAATGCTTTCCCATCCGAGGGAGGAAGATCACAAAATGAGAATTCCTGCATTTACCACATTCACAATGAGTCTGGCGTCCCCTCCAAGGGGAGGCAATCACGTTCTCTCTTCTTCTTGGCCTCTTCGGAAGGTCCCTCTGTCCCCAAAGTGCTGTGTCAAACCCATTTTGAAAGCCAGTAATTAAGGTGGTTACAAAAATGCCCCTAAAGCCTTTCAGAGTGTAATCATGACGTTTTAGAGAGTGTGATTTGATGCATTTATTTAAAAAAGTTTCAAAAACCCCTAAAACCTTTCAGAGTGTAATCATGACATTTTATAGTGTGATCTGATGCATTTGTTTTAAAAAGTTTCATGATCTTCATCTCTAAGTCACACTCCCTCTCAAGTTGAAGCTTAATCAATCTTGGTCCCATTTTCGACCCTAGTTTCTAATGAGACATCAGGCAGGACTTCCTCATGCTTCTGTGGACTGCTTTCACAACAAGAAGGTAATTACACCACGAAACGCATCTCTGCTTACCTCCAGGAATTTCTCTCAGGATCCAGAGGGAGTCGTTGGTCTGCCTTGTAATATTATCCATACTCTCTTGAAATTGACTCGTCAAATTTTTCAGCTCATCTAGCTTCAATGTAATACCTACGTAAAGGGGAAGGAAGGGTCTGCTTTAGGTTAGTTTGCTAGAACACTGTCGAGGTGACAGCTTTATCATTCCTCATCCATCTACTGAGTATACAGGTTCCTGCAGACGCCTTGATATGGAGAGATCCCCCAGCAATTCTGAGCACTATCCACTGCAGACAGTGGGGATGGGTTTGGTTTGTCTGATCATTTTTTTCTATCTTCCTAATGTCTTTTGCCCTATTACTTGTTCTTGAATTTTGTGCCTAAGTTCATAAAAGCACACAGATGAAGAAATGTTTAAACTGTCAGACTGTAATTTTCTCCCCATGCTGGAACCTGCCATTTTTTTTTTCTCTCTGTCAAACCCTGATGGTGGTAGGCCTGGCTCTTTATGGTCCCCAACCTGCCACTCTGGCCAATCAGCTCTTTTGTATTCCCTTCACCTACTGAATCTGGACTCATCTCAACTTCCTCTGATTTTAATTTACACTGTTGGTTCAAAACTTCTACAGTTACTGTTCATAACATGAAACCGCATTGATCATTTTGAACACATGATTAAAGCCTGGAATTTTAATTGTCAAGAAGTTCACAGTTCAATGGTCTAGAAGGACCTTTACCTCTGTAAACTGAAGCCAAAACCCATCAGCATTTATGATTGAGTTGGTGAGCGAGAATTGTTAAGATCTAATATTCAGAGGACAAGGGAGGTTCTAATTTGTCTCATCATAGAGAAACAAACAAAAATGCCAGGCCCAAACCTTTGGTTCAGTCATCTACAGTAGGACCTAGCTATTGAATCAGATAGCTACGGCAAAGTAAATCCAGCCCTTGGCTCATGGAGCTACGGGAGGGTCTAATGCTACCCCTACAAATTTCCTGCATCAATGTGAGAAGCATATTATACATTAGGAAAAATTCCATGCCTGCACATTTTCTCATATAGAACAGATTCTTGCCATTTTATGTTATGCTCGTACATGTCCTAGGCGATTGCTTATATACTGAACTTGTAAACTCTTGAACTGTATTTAGGTATTTATGGAAAAGGATTTATCATTTATGATTTAATCCAGCCACATTTCAAGGAGGGCCTAGCAGGTTCCAACCAGATGAAAAAAAATGTAAAGATAGCATCAGATATAACTCATTTCTTCAAGGAACTGGGATGTTTGAGAAAAAAAAAAAAGAGGAGCATCTGCACATACACCAGGAAGAATAGCAGCCATACCAACTTAGGTAACCCCTGGAATGTGATCACAAGGAAGGCTTAAGTACAGAGAAGCGTGCACGTTCAAGTAAGTGACGGCGCTAGGAAAAGATTCACAGTCGCACGATGCTGACATGAGGCGAAATCACAACGTGAAGGAGAGGAAGACACACATGAAGCTTCCAATGGCTCTAAGGAGAGTGTTCTCCAAGGATACTCATCGACATGTGGTCTCTCATCCTGCTCCTCCAAATGCAAACTGACCTTGCTGCTTCCTCCTGACACTGATGCTTTCTTTTAGAAATCTGGACGTGCGCTGCAGAACTGCTTTCCCCTGAGAAACCAGGGATTCCGAGACCTGAAAAACAGAACAATTCATGCATAGTAACCTCCAAGAGAGAGCAGCCCCATCGGAGGAGCAGCAGCCAGCTTCCAAATCAGAAAGTCCACCTCAGAGCCGGAGGGGACATTCGATGTCTGAGAGGAAGAACGCAGAGACATGTGTAAGTCTATAAAGAAGGCCATCGGCCATTATAAAGCTGTGGGTAAATCATTACCCACATTATAAAATGTGGGTAAATCAAATGTCAAATGAGTATTGGACAGCATCAACGCCTTATCAGAAGAAATTGAGATTTCCCCTTTAATTGTAGTCATTAGTCTTCACAAAGAAGCAAAAACAACTGAAAACAGAGTGAAATGGTGCAATGCATTTCTAACTATCCAGAAGGCTGGGGCAGGGGGTGGGGGGCTCACTTGAATTCAGTAATGGAAGGCCAAGCTGTGCAACATAATGAAACCCTGTTCTCTAAAAATTATTTAAAGGGCAAATGATACGGCAAACAAACAAACAAAAACACAAATAGATTTCACCAGAAAAGAATGTGTCTAAATACATTTGAGCCACTGAGTGTATGCTCAAAAACCTCCTAGAGCAGCGGTTCTCAACCTTCCTAATGCTGCGACCCTTTAATACAGTTCCTCATGTTGTGGTGACCCCCAACCATAAAATTATTTTTGTTGCTACTTCATAACTGTAATTTTGCTACTGTTGTGCATTGTAATGCAAATATCCGTGTTTTCTGATGGTCTTAGGCAACCCTCTGAAAAGTTGTTTGACCCCCAAAGAGGTCGTGACCCACAGGTTGAGCACTGCTGTTCTAGAAGACATGCATGGCATGCAGAAAAGGAAGATGCACAATGGAGCCCTGGGTATTTCTCACCAAGCTTGTTTCATTTGCAGTCTCCTGAGCATCAGCGGCTAGTCTTTCTGCGTCTTCCATCATGATCTGGATGTTGGCATGAACATGCGCTGCGCTGGTGGCGTTCACAGACACGTTTCTAACATTTTCAAGGTCTCTATCAAATCGGCATTATTTAGAGATGTTATTAAAAAAAAACTAGTGGGGTCACTCATGAATACAGTAGGTGCCTACTAAAGCTGAAAGCTTCCTTGTTTCTTCGGAGAAAAGAAGCCAAGACTAGCAATCAATGGCTTCCCCTCTAGACACAGAAGTCATGCCTGAGAAGCTGCTTGTCATGGCAACACTCAGAAGTGCTTTTCATTAACACTGAGGCTCCTGATGGCCATCTCCCTTAGAGAAACATCAATTACCACCATTTGTCCCCCATTTTCCTTGGTCTATTGTTTAACTTCACGGTTTGTGTTGGGGTGCCCCTGTGTGTATGTGTGTACTTGTTATAATCTCTCTTGCAACCCATTGGGTAATTTACAAAAAGCTTTCTGAGCACATGCCGGGGTTCTGGGGTGGTCCCTAAAGGGTGTACCCCAATTTGGGATGAGATTCACTTGGCTGTCTGCAGGAGGATCAGATAATATTTCCATCAGTTGAACTTCATTCTAACAAGCAGGCAAATAGTTTAGGAATCTGCCAACTGGCAAGGGTGTGATTTCACTAGCTCTACACAGACAATGAAATGTGACAATCGACACCTCTTTGCCTGCTGAAGAAATCACTTCATTTTCTCTCCAACTATATTGAATTGGGCAATTCCCATACCAGACACCAGCAATTATTGTCTCTTGCTATTTGACTGGGAAATTCAATGATTTATAAATTTAAAAAAATGTTATTTACTGTTGGCTATCATGCTCAAATTGCTTCCACCACCCTTGGACTAAATAATAAAGATTTTAATCTAGCCATGGATGGAGCCCACATATCTTTAAGGAATGATGGGAAATGATACAGAGAAGCTGAGGCTCTGCTTCCATTTTTTGTTACTGGTTGCTATGGTACTCACAGCCATTCAATTATGCGATAGGCTATTAAGTCATTTTTAATTGCTTTTGTTGTATAATCTATTCTTGACACTATTTCTCAATGGGGAGTATTTTCCAATTCACAAATATTCCCACCATGCTTTTTATATCCATCCTTCACACAAAAGTTTAAAGAAACAAATTCACCAAATAATTAACACCCCAAGATTAGCTAGGCCTGCTAGCCTAAACTAGGAGGCTGATTCAGGAGGATCACAAATGCAGAGCTAGCCTGGGCTCCACAGTGAGTTCAGGGCCAGCCTAAGCAACTAGTGAGATCTTGTCTCAAGATGAAAGTACCAGCCGGGTGGTGGTGGCACACGCCTTTAATCCCAGCACTCGGGAGGCAGAGGCAGGCGGATCTCTGTGAGTTCGAGGCCAGCCTGGTCTACCAAGTGAGTTCCAGGAAAGGCGCAAAGCTACACAGAGAAACCCTGTCTCGAACCCCCCCCCCAAAAAAAAGATGAAAGTACAAAGAAGACGGTGGATATAGCTCAGTATTAGAGTGATTGCCTGGCATGCATGAGGCCCTTGGTTGGTTCAATACCCAGTACTTTAACACACACACACACACACACACACACACACACACACACACACA
>CABHPH010082926.1:0-17415 GCA_902168325.1 Peromyscus nudipes | reverse complement strand
TTTTGGGTATTTTGCCTGTATGTATATATGTGCATCACATGCATGCAATGCTCTCAGAGGCCAGAAGAGGGCATCAGATTCCCTGAAATTGGAGGGATATACAGTTGTGAGCTGATAGGTGGGTGCGGGGAATTGAGCCCAGGTCCTCTGAAAGCATAGCTAGTGCTTTTAGACTCAGGGCCACCTCTCCAGTGCCAGACCTCAACATTCTTAACATTATAGGGACCCAATACTATAGATAGAAAGGTGTAACCAGAGGTGGAGCTTTCTGTCCTGTAAGCCTGATTTTACCCAGTAGTCACTTCCCAAATTACCACTCAGAGACTTATATTAACTATGAATGCTTGGCTGATGGCTCAGGCTTATTACTAGCTAGCTCTTACGTTTAAATTAACCTATATTTCTTATCTATGCTTTACCACTTGGTTCATGGCTTGTTACTTCATTTTTCTACATGTCTTGCTTCCTTGGTGGCTGGCTGGTAGCTGCCCTAACTCCACCCTTCTTCATCTCCATCTTCAATTTAATTGTACCACCTAACTTTATCTTGTCTCACCATTGGCCAAACAGCTTTATTATCAACCAATTAGAGCAACACATACAGAAGCATACAGAAGGACACCCCATAGCATTTTCCCCTTTATGTCTAATCAAAAAGGAAGATTTTTAACTTTTGTTCTTGTTTTTGTTTTTTCAAGACAAGGTTTCTCTGTGTAGTTTTGGTGCCTATCCTAAATCTCACTCTGTAGACCAGGCTGGCCTCGAACTCACAGAGATCCACCTGGCTCTGGGTCCCAAGTACTGGGATTAAAGGTGTGTGCCACCACCACCTGGCTTAGAAGAATTTAACTTTGACATGGTAAAATTACATACAACAAAATAGTTATCAAGCAAGAATTACAGTTACAATATTTAGTCTATTTGTATTTGACAAAATTAGAGAAAACATTCAATTATCTAGCTTATCTTGGTGAGTCTAAAGTTTC
The DNA here is from genome assembly GCA_902168325.1 of Peromyscus nudipes. Taxonomy (NCBI): domain Eukaryota; kingdom Metazoa; phylum Chordata; class Mammalia; order Rodentia; family Cricetidae; genus Peromyscus; species Peromyscus nudipes. The sequence goes on along the minus strand of CABHPH010082926.1, from coordinate 16,429 downwards.
ACATCTAATTTACCTTTTATCATAACTAAGGAAAACTATAATTATAACAATCTAGTCTTCAACTCCATCAAAGATCCCAGAAGGATATAATGTTACCTAATGACAGGGACATCAGGCTGCCTGGACAGTCACCCAATATTTGGTCTGCAGTGCTGGGGCATCCATCTTTGGCCTATAGGTCTAGCATGTCAACATAATTTTCTGAGAAGCAGGAAATTTTGAAGGACTGTCCTATCCTGTCTTTGCAAAGTTTGGCAGTCACTTTTCTTTGTGTCCTGCTTGTCCAGATTGGACAGTGTACTTACTGTCAGCAGTTGAAGCAAGGGCAGTCTCCTGTCTAATAGGCCAGTTTTGCTGAAAGGAAAACCAACTCCATATAGAGTGTTTTTGGTGTTCATCATCCTCTCGGGAGTGGATTGGTGCTGCCAGGAGCAGATGTGTCTCACATCAAAAGAATTCTAAGTTATTAAAACATTTTAAATGCCATATTCTTTCTTTCTTCCTTCCTTTCTTTCTTTCTTTCTTTCTTTCTTTCTTTCTTTCTTTCTTTCTTTCTTTCTTTCTTTCTTTCTTTCTTTCTTCATTTTTTTGAGACAGGGTTTCTCTGTGTAGTTTTGGTGCCTGTCCTGGATCTCACTCTGTAGCCCAGGCTGGCCTCAAATTCACAGAGATCCACCTGGTTCTGCCTCCTGAGTGCTGGGATTAAAGTCATGTACCACCAGCACCCAGCCTTAAATGCCATATTCTATAGGTCTTTGAAGTGTTTGAAGATTACCTATCTAGAAAACCTAAGTAACATGACTATAAGTTTGCTATTATACATGACTACTAATCTGTATTTATATATTACAATTTTAAATGAGCTAAATAAATATAATACCCTAAACAAGAGTAAAAAATATACATATAGGATAATAAAATTAACTTTAAATTTGTATCAACAAGCCAAAATCCTTACCAATGTAAAATATGTAAGATTAATTGTTGTTTTTTATTCAAGTTGATTCAATAATCTGCCCTTTTATCCAATCATTTTGATATCATATCCCCCTTTCTTCTTTTAGAAAGAGATTGCCTATGACCAATAACAATTTATAACCAACCCCCTAAACAAAAATAAACATCCATAATCTATTTTTGGGGGATGTGGACATAGTTCTCTAGACTACTTCCTGTTGGTTGGTGGGTAATGGTAAGTCTTTTTGGGTCCCTGAGAAAATTTAGGGTAATTGTTAAGTCTTACTGGAGTATTTTGTGAGGTTTGATCATCTCAGTCAGTGCCTGGAAGCTGTTTTGAATGCTGGATCATCTGGGCCATTTTTATTGGTGTCTAGTCCCCTTTGTTCTGAAAATATATTAACTTTTAAAGGTAACATACATCTCTGTATTAATACATATATATGTATATATAATATATATTATATATATATACTGTACATTGTATATAAACCAGTCAAAGATATTTATTTGTTTTATGTCTGAGCAGGTAAAATATACATCACTTGTCTTGTAGTTACTTTAGGATTATTTTCCCATGTCTTTAGTTAGGATTTTAGGGGATCTTCCTCCATCAAACCTGATTTTCCTTAACTCAGAATGAATCCATAGCTTCTCATTTCCTGTGGAAATAAAAACACAACTTTTCCCCCAGAGCAGCATACCTTTTGACTTAAGTTTTGGAGTCAACATATTTTTAAAATATATAGATTGGTTTAATATAGTAGTTTCCATAATCCAAGGTCTCTTAGTAGTTTTAACAGTCAAAAAAATATAAAGACAACAATGTTAAAATATAGAATCCAAGCCAAGTGGTGGTAGTACATGCCTTTAATCCCAGCAGAGGAAGGTGGATCTCTGTGAGTTCAAGTACAGCCTGGGCTACAGAGTAAGTTCCAGGAAAGGCTCCAAAGCTACACAGAGAAGCCCTGTCTCAAAAAAACAGAAAAGAAAGTATATATATCTCCAGCCTCTCTTTGTATTTTCCATTTTTATGTGGCTATTGTATTTTTTATTACTCTATTCCTTTTTAAGAGCTTTACTATTATTTAATCTACCCTTTATCTTCTCTCTCCCAATACTATGCATTTTTTAAAACACACTGTAACCTATTTATAGGCCTTTTTGTCTGAATTTGTTGTTACTGTGTGTCTCTGACCCTTTTTTGTCTGTATGAGCAAAACCCAAAATCTGCCACACAGCAGCTGGCTCAGCTCATGCTAGTGGCCCAAGCTTGCTGGTGGCTCATTCCCGCAGGTGGGAGCTGGGAGACGTCTCTCTGTGCTGCGGCTTCTAGGAGGCTGCTCTTAGCTCCACTTAAGCTCTCTCAGGTTTTACGTGGATGGAGTTGCCGAATGCTGGAGTCATATCTAATCAGAGGGGAGTTTCTGCCCTACCAGCAGAATACCCAGCAGCTACTTTGTAAATTACCACACAGAGGCTTATATTAATTATAAATGTTTGATTGTTAGCTCAGGCTTGTTACTATCTAACTCTTACAATTAAATTAACCCATAATTCTTATCTATGTTTAGCCACGTGACTCGTGGCTTGTTACCTCATTTTCTACACGTCTTGCTTTCTTGGTGGCTGTCAGGCATCTTCCCCAACTCCACCCTTCTTCATCTCTGTCTTCAGTTGGAATGTCCCACCTGACCTTATTCTGCCTCACCATTGGCCAAACAGCTTTATTATCAACCAATGAGAACAACACATATTCACAGTGTATGGAAGGACATCCCAAGCAGAAAGAGTAGCTGGCTGACCAGTAACTTAGGAAGAGAGTCAGCACTCATCAGTGCCAGGACAGGTACACAGTCTTTATAAAATGGGCAGCACTTCAACATGAATCCATCTGTTGTGTGGTCTCTGAGCTGTGAGTACCCAGGAATGGTGTAGCTGTGAAAACTTTTATATTGATTTCTGTAGTGACTCTACCAGTTTATATTCCAACCAGAGTATCTTATCTTAGTCAGTGTTCTATTGCTGTGAAGAGATGTCATGACCACAGCAACTCTTTTTTTTTTTTTTTTCGGGACAGGGTTTCTCTGTGTAGCTTTGCACCTTTCCTGGATCTCGCTCTGTACACCAGGCTGGCCTCAAACTCAAAAAGATTCACCTGCCTCTGCCTCCCAAGTGCTGGGATTAAAGGCGTGTGCCACCACCGCCTGGCCCCCACTGCCTGGCCCCCAGCAACTCTTATAAAGGAAAGTACTGTGGGATATTGCTCTGTATGCTGTGAATATGTGTTGCTCTGATTGGTTAATAAATTGGCCTATGGCAGGGCAGGATGGAGCCAGGCAGGAAAATCCAAGAGCGACAGTGGGAGGAGACAGGACAGTGAAGAACACACTGCCAGCTGCCACCAGGAAAAGCAAGATGTAAAGTACTGGTAAGCCACCAGCCACGTGACAAGGTGTAGATTCATAGAAATGGGTTAATTTAAGATATAAGAGCTATAATTTAAAAATAATATAAGCCTCTATATGTTTATTTGGGTCTGAGTGGACCTGAGAGAGATCAGAAGAATAGGAACAGCTACATGTGAACCTCACCTCACCAACTCTGTAGCTTCCAAAAGGTGAGGCACTTCCTGTCTACCCAGGCCTATATGCCTAGTTGTTCTGCCCTCTGATTTGCTCTCTCAGGTTTTCACTCCTATGTCTGGCTCCATGTTTTCTATTAATAAGACTGCTTAGAAATTTGTCTGCAGTTGGCGCCCAACATGGGGCTCTCAAATTTCCATAAGGCCTAAAAGAGTTTTAAAAAGGGCTTCTAAACGCACAATAATGGAGCCAAACACTGCTTTCTATTTCATGTCTCATGTGGGTTGAGATATAAAGACACCAAGTTACAGAGATGACATAATAAAAAAGATTTGTGGGCTACATGCTGCTGAATGGAGGCATAGACCCACTGCTTCTGAGAGTTGGTGGTATGCACGGCTCCCAGAGCCGGTGGTAAATGGACCACCGCCATGTTGGAAAGCTGAGGTGGGCGGAGTCAGCAGCCAAAGCTGCCATTTCAGTCCTGGTCATGCTGCAGTTTAAAGCAATAGATTCACAATAAGACAGATTCAGATGGGATAAACCCTAAACAGTTTACAGTGTGTATAAAAATGTACGTAGGCTTGAAAGAAAAAAGAAAATAAATATAGACAGTTATATAAAGAAATAGTTTTTAAAAATAGTCTTTAAAGAGACAGTAAAAGTAATATAAAAAATAAGCCACATAAAGATCGATATTACACAGAGAATCTGGATTGTGTTGTCTTTGGGATTTTTTCTGTCTTTGGCAGAAAGACATTTGATTGTAAAGACTGCAGAGTTAAATCAATATATATTTTTAAAGGTATCTTGACTTCTAAATTTGGAAAAGAGGTTCTGCTTTTGTTTCCACAGAAGATGAGAACCTGTGGATTGCTTCCAGGCTAATATGGTTTGATCAGCCAAGACCCCCTGAATGGTCTCCAGCTGTTCCAACATCCAGATCAGCTTCAAGGCAACTGGGTCAGGAAATACAGCCTCACAGACTACCCCAGTCAGGACTTGACCATAATTTTTAATTTTCTCAGGATCCCCATAAGATTGCCAGTGCCTCCACCCAGCAGGATGTAGTGTGAGAAGCTATGCCAAAATTCCTAAAATATTGTTTATGAATGTTTATTTTTATTTAAAGGGGGTTGATTATAAATGCAATCTCTTTCTAAAGAAAAAATGGGATAGTATAGATAGGATGAAAGGGCAGATTATTGAACCCACTTTTAAAGAGCAACAACTTGCTTAAAATGTTTTACAATGCTATGGATTTTAGTTTATTGATACAAATTTAAAGTTAATTTTGTTATACTGTGTATATATTTCTACTCTCATTTAAGGTATTATGTTTATGTAACTCATTTAAATTGTAATGGATAATTAAGAAATACAGATTAATAATTAATCTTCTATGATAGTCAAACTTACAGTCATGTTAGTTAAGTTTTCTAGATATACATAGATACATTTCAATTAGGTAGGTAATCTTTAAACACTTCAAAGACCTACAGAATATGGCATTTAAAATTTTTTAAAAACTTAGACTTTTCTGGACAATGAGACATGTCTGCTCCTGGCAGCACCATTTACTTCAAGGAGAATGATGGGCATTGAATAAACTCATTATGGAATTTGCTTTCTTTGTGGCAAAAGTTAGCCACTGGGCAAAAAAGTGCCCTTGCATCAACTGATTGGCAGTATGTTGTATAATCTGGACATGCAAGACCCATAGGAAGGTGACCACTGAACTTTGCAAGGCAAGATGGTCCTTCAAGTTCCCGCTTCACAGAAGAAACTGCCAGACATTCTACAGGACACAGAGAGAAGCAACTGAGAAACTCTAGGCCTATAGGCTGAAGGAAGATGCCCCAATGTTGAAGAGGAACTTGGGATGACTATCCAGGCAGCCAGCTGTCTCTGTCATTCAAGATTTTTGGAAGTTGCTTACAATGTACTTTCTATTTACTTAGGTAATATTATATCCTTCTGGGGTCTTTGATATAATTGAAGACTAGATAGTTATAATTTTCCCTGTTTATGATAAAAAATAAATTAGATATGAAACTTTAGACTCACAAATATAGGATAGATAGAATATTTTCTTTAATCTTGCCAAGTACAAATAGACTAGATATTATTTTTCAAGATAGGGTTTCTCTGTGTAGCTTTGCGCCTTTCCTGAAACTCGTTTTTGTAGACTAAGCTGGCCTCAAACTCACAGAGATCGGCCTGGCTCTGCCTCCCGAGTGCTGGGATTAAAGGCATACACTACCAACACCTGATAACTGTAATTATTGCTTGATAACTGTTTTGTTATATGTAATTTTACTATGTTCAAGTTAAAACCTTCCTTTTTGATTGACAGAAAAGGGGAAGTACTTTGGATATTGTTCTGTATGGTGTGAATATATGTTGCTCTGATTGGTTGATAAATAAAATGCTGATTGGCCAGTAGCCAGGCAGGAAGTACATGTGGGGTAAAGAAGTGAGGAGAATTCTGGGAAGAAGAAGGGCTGAATGAGGAGACACCAGCCAGACACAGAGGAAGCAAGATATCAAGGCAGAACTGAGAAAAGCTACTAAGCTACATGGCTAAATGTAGATATAAATTATGGGTTAATTTAAGTGTAAAAGCTAGTCAGTAATAAGCCTGAGCTAATATCCAAGCAGTTATAATTAATATAAGCTTCTGAGTGATTATTTTATAAGTGGGCCGCAGGACTGTGGGGGCTTGGTGTGACCCAAGAAACATCCAACTACAGGAAAGCATTTAATTGGGATCTTGCTTACAGTTTCAGAGGCTTAGTCTACTATCATCATGGCAGTAAGCAGGCACGGTGCTGGAGAGGTAGTTGAAATCTACATCCTGATACAGCCTGGCAAGGGCTTTTGAAATCCTAACACTCACCCCCAGTGACACACTTCCTCCAACAAGGTCATACCTCCCAATTCTTCTAAACCTTTGAACAGTTCCACTCACTGGTGACTGAGTATTAAAATATATGAGCCTATGTGCAACACTCTTATTTAAACCACCATGTGTCTACGGGTTCCTCCTTTGTAGAAGGTATGAGATTCTTGTGCACACAAATAAGTACTGCAGGCCATAAGAATATGAAATAGAGATGCAGCTGTATATAGTAAAGCTATACCTAGAAAGATCAAGGAATCCTTCTAGAGGAAAGCCATATATCAAGTAATATTTGGTGTTATTTGGCTTTTTAATATATCAGCTGTCTTCTGCTATGAATTTCTTGTATGCTCATATACTACTAGGCCACAATGGCAAACAGTATAAGCTTCTCAGACCTACTGCTGATCTGAACTAGGTAATACCCCTACAGAGACAACTCCTGTCTCCTAAGTCTAGGAGACAGGTGGATTGTAGTTACATAGGTTTGTTTCTTGTACAAATGAAGCTCAGACCTTCTTTTCCCAGACAGGCCAAATGGCATTCCAGAGCAATTGACTCAGAAGAAAAGAGGTTTTTTTTTTTAAAGATTTATTTATTTATTATGTATACAATATTCTGCCTGCATGCCAGATCTCATTGTAGATGGTTGTAAGCCACCATGTGGTTGCTGGGAATTGAACTCAGGACCTCTGGAAGAGCAGCCAGTGCTCCTAACCACTGGGCCATCTCTCCAGCCCCCAAAAGAGTTTTTTGTATAACCAGGTGCAGTAAAGTCTGGGGCAGAATTCCTAGAGTAGGGCAGAGTGGCATGGCTGGAGAGAAAGGAACAAGGCAGAGTTTTTGTAGAGAGTAAGGATTGAGTCAGGTCAGGAGAGTAGGAGAGGAAGAAATGAGCATGGACAGAGAAGCTGAGTATGAAAATGAGCTCAAAATCATAAGAACTTAGTTAGGGCTATGAGAGGACAGGAAGAGAAGGGAGAGAGAGGGGAAATTTATAAGAATAGAAATAGAGCTGTGTAGATAAAACTTAATCTCAGAGGAAAAAAGCAAACGGAAAAAAGAGCATTATGTACATAGATTATTTTCCCTCAGACTACCCCACTCCAGCCATAGCATTTTCCCCAGGACTCTGGAAGAAATCTTCTCAGGGCAGGCCCCTGGGAAAATTCTGATAGATACTAGGGAATCCAGGAAGGTTAAACATTCAGGTCTATCTCTTCAAAGAAAGACTTTTACCTGTTTTCTACCTGGAGAGCTGGGAATGGATGTAGTTTAAAACCGATGATCTTCTGCTATCTGTAGGGCCAGGCTTCACCCAAATCCCCCACAGGACTGTTTGTTTATCCCAGACTCCTCCCACCCCTAGATCTTGAACATTCCTTCTTAGTCAATAAAACCTATCATTCTGAGAGTTACAATTCACAAGCTTCGTTGTACACATGGGATTGAGTTAATTATCATCAGGAGACTTTCTTCCAAAATTGTGCTGTGCTTAATTATGGTTAAAATAAACTACCTGGTGTTAGACTCTAAAAGATTGAGTCAACACAACTAAGTCATATTGAACCAGATTTCCTTCTTGCCCTTTGCAGATCATTTCTCTGCCAGCCCTGGTGTTTGCAGACATGATTACATTGAAACTCTAAAAATTACCTATGGCGTCTTCCATCAAGATGGGGTCTGTGGATTCAGAAACAGTGCTCAGAATAAGGATAAGGGTCTAGAAGTTACTTAGGCTGTTGTAAATTGCAAATGACAACTCTCAATAGATGGGTTTTATTGACTGAGAAGGGAAGTCTGGAATAAACAAACACATCTTTTCCCACATTCTTGCCAGCACTTGTCATTAATTTTTCTTTTCTTTTGTCACATGGTCTCATTGTGTAGTTCTGACTGGCCTGGAACTTCTTATGTAGACTAGGCTGGCTTCAAACTTAGTGATCTACCTGCCTTTGTCTCCTGAGTACTGAGATAAAGGTGTGCATTGCCATGCTCAGCCAGTGTTTTGATAACAGCCATTCTGACTGAGGTAGGATGGAATCTCAAGGCAAATTTTTATCTTTGTTTATCCTTAGTTCAAGTGCCATGTTGGACACATGGAGGTCAGAGGACTTCTTGGGAGTCAGTTCTGTTGTAGTTGATTCTGGAGATAGATCTCAAGTTGTCAGGCTTATGTAGCAAGTGAGTTCATCTAAGAGACAAAAAACTTTTTTGTTACTTTTTTCTTTTGAAAGTATTCAATTTTCTAGCCCATTTGCTGATCTGATGATGGGGGTGTTTACTTTTTTTAAAGATAAATATATATATATTTGTATGTATGTGTGTTTGTCTGTCCCATGTAGTGCTTGTCACTATAGCTTTGCAGCATAGTTTGATATCAAGTATTGTGATACCTCAAACATTATTCTTTCAGCTTAGGATTGCTTTGGTTCTTTGGGGTCTCTTGTATTTCCATATCCATTTCAGGACTTTTTTTCAAGCTCTGTGAAAAATGTCATTGGAATTTTGATGGGGATTGATCACTTACAGTAATATTGTCATTTTTATAACATTAATTCTGGCAATCCATGAGCATGAGGAGGTATTTTCATTTTCTTGTATTTCTCTCCTCAGTGTCTTTTTTTGTTTGTTAAATTTTTTTGTATTTTTTTTTGAGACAGTGTCTTACTCTATAGCATAGGCTGGCTTCAGCCTCAAGAGTTCTGGGATTACTGGGCATGGTGGCACACACCATCAATCCCAGCACTCTGGAGGCAGAAACAGTCAGATCTCTGTGAGTTTGAGGCCAGTCTGGTTTACAGAGCAAGTTCCAGGACAGCCAGGGCTGTTAAACAGAGAAACCCTGTCTTGAAAAACAAAACCCAAACAAACAAGAGTTCTGGGATTGCAGGCATAAGCCCCCATGCCCAGCTCTTTTCTGTCCTGTTTTCATTATAGAGGTAGGTATTTCACCACCTTGGTTAGCTTTTCTTATAGGTATTTAAATTTCCTTGAAGCTATTGAATGGGACAGTTCTCCTTGATTTCCTCCTAGGAAGTTCCATATATCTGTGAGGGGCTCAGTAAAGTAGCTGCCTACACTACTGCTCCATTGGGTTGGGGTTAATTTTTTGTTTGTCTATTTTATTTTTCAAGACAGGGTTTCTCTGTGTAGCCCTGGCTGTCCTGGAACTCACTCTTTAGACCAGGCTGGCCTCAAACTCAGAGATCTACCTGCCTCTGCCTCCTGAGTGCCGGGATTACAGGTGTGCACTGCCACTGCTGGGCTTGGGGTAGGTTTTTATTGTGGGTAAGAGAGAAAAGATCCAGAGGTATCTGGCAGAGTCCAGAGCAGAGAGAAAAGAAAGCTGACTGGGTATGGCCAGGGATAGGGAAGTGGGGAAGTGGGGAAGTGGGGGGTGGGGCAGAGATAGCAAGAGAGAGCCTGGGGTGGACAAATCATGCTAATATAAGGGGAGAATAGTTAGGAGGAGGGACTCCTTTTAGGGATGGAAAACCTGTTTCACAAGCCCCTGAGGAATGCTGGCTTTTATCTAACTTCCAGAAATCCTGTAGTCCAGCTTGAGCTCACGTCTAGATATATGAGGACCTGGGACCTAACAATGTACACATAAAACAAGGCTATTTTGGGCCGGGGAGATGGCTCAGCAAGCTTGCCACCAAGCCTGACGACCCGAGTTCAATCCGAAGGATCCACTCGGTAGAAGGAGAGGGACTCTCACGGGTTGTCTTCTGACCCCTACAAGGGGTGTGGTACATGAATGCTCTCTCACACAAATTTCTAAAAATGAATAAATGTGATAAAAATTTTAATTTGTAAAATATTTACTTGTATATGTACTTGCCTGTTTCTCTGTATGTACCTTCAGAGGCCAGAGATGACATTAGATCTTCTGGAGTTGGAGTTATGAGCAACTGTAAACTATCTAATGTGGGTGCTTGAAATCAAACTGGGGTCCTCTGGAAGACAAGCAAGTGCTCTTAACCTCTGAGCCACCTCTCTAGACCCCAATTATTAACCTCTAAGCTATCTCTCTAGACCCCAGTTAAAAAAATTGAAAGGTGATTTTTAAAAAATTTTTATTTATTTATTTATTTTGAGACAGGGTTTCTCTGTGTTGCTCTGGCTATTCTGGAACTCACTCTGTAGATCAGGCTGGCCTCGAACTTACAGAGATCCACTTGCCTCTGCCTCCCAAGTGCTAGGACCAAAGGCATGCGCCACCACTGCCTAGCTAAAAGGTGATTTTGAGCTGGGGGATGTAACTCAGTGATTATCTCTGTGGGGGGTCCTCTTTCCCTGTCAGCCTGTCGACCACCAGGTCCAGAGGGCAAAAGGAAGTAGCGGCAATAGGAAGTTTTGTACTCGTCCATGAGCACTAACGGAGACAGTTCTCCAGGAATACAGTGAATCAGCTCAACTTTATTCCAGAGTATAAGGAATATGTAGGATTGGGAAGCCTCGGGACAAACTAATTTACATTAAGTGGCTTGCTCCTATCATAAGGCTCCCAGCACAAGTCTTAGTCATCATATGTACAGCAGGGGAGCCTTCCAGCAGGGATCTGTGCCAGGGTTCAAGCTAAAGATAATCCAGACATCTTGTTTAGAGACAGCTTTCAGGTAAGGTCAGTCCTCCAGGCCCAGGGACATTCTCCAGACAAGGGTAGGCAGAGGCAGGAAGTTCTGCTGGAAGGAGGGAGCCCCATGTTGTCCAACTATTGAGATAAACTGCCAGGCCATGGGGAGACTGTGCCGTCTACCAGCCAGCAATGTCTTCTAACAATTTCCACTGAGGTTTTTATTAAACTCATTGAGTTTTTCATTGTCAGAATCTCTTTTTTTTTTCTTGAAAATATTCAATTTCTTTTTTTGCAGGGGAGAGTTGGGGAGTCCTGAGATAGGGCTCACTCTGTAACTCTGGTTATTGTAGAACTCACCATGTAGACAGGCTGGCCTCTGATCCTAAGTGCTGGGATCAGTGGTGTGCTCCACTAAGACTGGCTAATATCCAATTTCTTGCTGCATTTTTCTGCCATTTTGTTGGCTTTTCTTTATAATGCTAAAGTGTAGCCATTTTGCTGACTCTCCCTTATGTAGCTGGCTTTCTTCTTTAGGTTCTGTATAGACTTCCTGTTTGTTCATCTGTGTGTTTCTGTTCTCTGAGGTTATCAACACTGTTTGTTAGTGAGGTTTTGGCATCTCCATCTGTGAATTCAGTAGGTCAAGGATTAAAGCTCTTTTGCAGGAATCAGGGTGCTTTGCTTTTTCATGTTTCTCGAATCTCTGTGCTGTGACATGTGCATCTATTGATTTTAATATTCTTCCAGTGGTTTTTTGTGTGTGTGTGAGTTGCCATATGAATGTTGGGAGTCTAACTGGGTCTTCTGGAAGAGAAGCTCTTAACCACAGACTACTTCTCCAAATACTCAAGTGTTTTGTTTTTTTTTTAATCAGCTTTGTCTCTAGGCATGTCTTTGATGGGCTGTCTTGATTATTAATTGATGTAGGAAGACCAAACTCATTGTGGGTCACACCATTCCCTAGGAACAGAGCCCTGAGCTGTATGATATAGGAGAAAACTAAGATCAATACAGAAGCAGAAGTAGGCACATGGGTACATTTATTTCTCTCTGCTCTTTTAAAAAATAAATTTATTTAATGATTTATTTGGAGGAAGGGTACACACACACACACACACACACACACACACACACACACACACACGTGTGTGTGTGTGTAGGTTAGAGGACCATCTGTGGGAGAAGGTTCTTTCCTGCTATGTGGGTCCCAGGGATTTAATTTAGGTTGTCAGTCCTGATGGCAGGTGCCTTTGCCCACTGGGCCATTTCACTGAGTTTTCTCTGTGCTCTTGGCTGTGGAAGTGATGTGATTATCTGCTTGACACACGGACTTCCCCTCCATGTTGGAACTGTAAGTCAAAGGAACCCTTTCCTCCTCTAACTTGCTTTTGGCCAGGGCATCTTTTAACACAGCAACAAAAATGAAACTAGACAAGAGATAAATTTAACATTAATTAAAATCCACTCATATATCAGCAACTGACATCTAACAGAAATTTATTCAGTGTAATTAAGTAGTAAATGAATGGTGTGCAGGAAGAGTCTGGGAAAGGACAACAGAGCAGGAGTAGGTTAGTAAGTAGAGGGAGGCAGGGAGAGTGGAGAAGTATACTATGGAGAGGAGCAAAAAAGAAGACATTAGAAAAGCTGAAAAAGAAAACAGAAAGGGAAGAAAAATCTGCTCGACCAGAAAACCTGTAATCAAATATAAGAAACAAACAAACAAACAAAACCATACAAATCTTTTAAAAACCCAAAAAGATAAAGTCAAAGGCAGCTAGCTGTGCTCTCCCATGCCTGCTGGGAGCGGGAAGGTGGAGGAAGCAAGGGGTACGCTGGCTTCTTCCTGTCTGTATGTCTTGCTGCTGGCTTCTTCCTGTCTGTATGTCTTGCTGCTGGCTTCTTCCTGTCTGTATGTCTTGTTGCTGGCTTCTTCCTGTCTGTATGTCTTGCTGCTGGCTTCTTCCTGTCTGTATTTCCTGCTGCTGGCTTCTTCCTGTCTGTATGTCTTGCTGCTGGCATCTTCCTGTCTGTATTTCTTGCTCCGTTTCTTTGAACATTCCAGATGTACTATTGCTTGTTTTTTGTTTTTGTTTTGATTTTGATTTTCAAAGCTCTTTCTGCTTTTCTTTGGGTTAGAGGCTATTTTTTACTTATCTTTACTTCACTGAATTCCACGGGGGTTCTTTATAGTCTGCCATCTTGCCCAGAAGTCCGTGGTCCTGAGTTATTCTATTATTGATGTTTTATATTCCTTCTCTCTATGCAGCCCTGCTGTCCAGTCCACAGCCTCCCCCCCCACTTCCTGTTCTGTCCTCCCTAGTGCCAGTGCTGGGATTACAGGCATGGACCAGCAAACCCAGCCAGACACAGTCTTTTATACAGATCTGTGTTTAAAATTCCTGGCAGATCAGAACCTCCTGGGCCCACCTCCCTTTCTCCTTCAGAGCTGTCTTAATTCTGTTCACTTTACAGTAAGTATTCATAAATCTCAACTGAGCTGCCCATGACACAAGGACAGAGTGAGAGGTTCTAAATGTCCTCATTACCATTCCAATTTCCCCTTTTTAAAATGCCGCTTGGTCACTCTTACCTTTTAAGTTTTATAGATCCAAAGAAATGGATAGTGGAATAATATGCATTGAGTAAAATTTGAATTAGCTTTCCGGGAACATATCTTGGTAACATTCTCTAGCATTTTCCTTTGAATTTGGGGTAGTGTAGAAATATATGCAGAAGAGGTTTCCAGAAGCAGCTGAGCCACAGAGCATCACATAATGTCATTGTTCCTGGATCCAAGTTCTCAGCACTGAAGGTCTAGCATGGCATAGAGGATGCTAAGTACCATTGTGGTTTCTGCATAAACACTTCAAAAACTTATTTCCCTGCATGTGATTCCTGAGAAACTGAATTGCGTTTCCAGTTAATTATTGGAATGAAAATGTTTTAAATCGTGTACACATTAATTTCTTCTCAACTTGATTGCTTTTCTAATGATGATTTGATAAAAATGAATGAAAACATGTACAGATGTACAAACAGATGCCTGTGCCAATGAAACTGGATGCAAGATGAAATGAGTTTCCTAGATGCACAACTATTCTGACCATTTTTTCTCTCATTCCTTGAAGTAAGGTAGGGGCTTTGATCTATTGTGGGGACTTCTGTCTTTCATACTCCAGCTTCTCTGACGTGTTAGGACCACCAGACAGGAGAATCCTTTCTTCACTTGAGGCTTTTTTGTCTTGGAGATTTTGATGATTGATTTTATGTATCAGTTATGATGTGGTAACCACTTGTTTGGTCAGAGGTCAGTCTCAAAACTGGGTAGAGCAGTAACATATTCCCATAATCCCAGCACTGGGGAGAAGGCAGGAGAATCAAAAGTTTCAGGTCATCCTCAGCTACAATAGGTTCCTCCATCCAAAGCTACAAACTTGGCCACCACAGTCCAGATGTTACTGTGAAGGCATTTTTTATATACCATTAACAATCAGGTCAATAGACCAAATGAAGCAGATTACCGCCTCAGTGAGGGCGGGTGAAGTACCTCAGAGGGAAGACTGAGGCCCCCAGGATAGAAAGGCTCTGTCTAGACTATAGCGCTGATTCCTGCTGCAATTCCCTGCCTGCTGGCTTACCTCCTGGTTTCAGACTTGCCAGTACCCATCATGACATTGACTTACATCATAACCCAGTGCTCCCAACATGAAGTTGACTTGTGGGGTTTTTCTCTCTCTCATTAGTGGCTCGATGGGAGAGGGGTGAGGGAGACTGAGTTATGATGAGTTTCCCAGGAAGCAGACTCCGGGAGACCAGCATTGAGGTGCAGATCTGATTTAATGTGTGTGTTCACTGGCATATACGCATACATTATCCAATCAGTTAAGGTCATATCGAGTTACGGTCCAATGAGTCTGAGTGGCACGCAATCAGAGTTAACGCAATCAGAGTTATGTGAGGGTGTCCGGGGGGCAGTATGTCCAAGCAGTGTGTCTGCAGACAAAGGCAGGCAACGCCCTGGGCTTTGGCAACAAATCAGAGGGTCTCCAGTTAGCTGGGACTCCATTATGAGACCGTTTAGTGTTCCAGAGACTCGGGTCTGCACAAACAGCTGCAGGAGGTGTCGACATTTCTCACGTTTCCTGTCTTTTAGTGACACCATCTGAACAGAGACTGAATCTTCATTGACTCATGTCTGTAACTCAGTGCTCCTACAGCACCCTGAGAATCAGAGACAGGAGAATCCCCCAAAGCCTATGGGATGGTTGCTCTGTCCAACACAGCAGTGAACAACAAGAGACCCTGTCTCAAACAAGGTAAAAGACAGGGACCTACACCCGAGACTGTCATCTGACCTCCTTATACAGGTCACGACACACCCACACTCTCACACTTGAATATTCACACACATATCATACACACTACACACACGCACACATAAAATGCCACCTTGTGGGGTTTTTTTGTTTTTGGTTTTTCTGGAGCTGAGAATGGAACCCAGGGCCTTGCGCTTGCTAGGCAAGCGCTCTACCACTGAGCTAAATCCCCAACCCCGCCACCTTGTGTTTTATGCAGTTAATGTGAATCAGGGCTGGAGAGGTGGCTCAGCAGATAAAGGCACTTGTCTCCAATGCTGACTACATGAGTTCAGTCCTTGAGAACCACATGGTGGAAGGAAAGAAATGATTCTTGAAAACAGTCCTCTGATTTGCACTCATGTGCCCCCAGACCAGCAAATAAATACATAAATAAATGTAGTGTAAATGGAGGCAGAGCTTTCTGTCCCATATGCCTCATTATACCAAGCAATCGCTTCCCAATTTACCACTCAGATGTTGTAAATGCTTGGTTGATGGCTCAGGCTTATTACTAGCTAGCTCTTACATTTAAATTAACTCATATTTATTATCTATGCTTTTCCACATGTTTTGTGACTTGTTACCTCATTTTCTACATGTCTTGCTTCCTTGGTGGCTGACTGGCATCTGCCCTTACTCTGCCCTTCTTCATCTCCATCCTCAGTTTGAATGTACCACCTAACCTTATCTTGCCTCACCATTGTCCAAAACTACTTTATTATCAACCAATAAGAGGAAAACATATTCACACCATACAGAAGGACATCCCATAGCATTTCCCCCTTTCTGTCTAATCACAAAGGAAGGTTTTAACTTTAACATAGTAAAATTATATATAACAAAAACAGTTATCACACAAGAATCAGTTACAATATTCAATCTATTTGGTGAAATTAAAGAAAATATTCTATCATCTATCCTATCTTTATGAGTCTAAAGTTTCACATTTAATTTACCTTTTATCATAACTAAGGTAAACTATAATTATAACTATCTAGTCTTCAACTCCATCAAAGATCCCAGAAGGATATAATGTTAC
>CABHPH010082925.1:0-18037 GCA_902168325.1 Peromyscus nudipes | reverse complement strand
GTGGACGAAGATATCTCTATTGAGCCTGCTGATCTTCATGCTGAACCTACAACCAGCAAAGATGGAGCAGAGATGGGGGATACTGTCTGTGTTTCCGAAACCGATGCCGATACAACATAATGCGTGAGTATTTCCTAGGTTTTTTACCTCCAATAGAGTAATTAATCTTCCTTTTTTGAATCTGGATATGGAGCTAGTGACCCTGGGAGAAAATCATAGTTTTCCTGAGAAGGGATCCTTATGTTTTCAGTTAGACCACTCAGGAAATTGTATTTCCCTAGTTAAAAATATATATGGATGGTTTAGGAATAACAGAGAGTATTTTGGTAAACAAAATTTAACTGAAATGGGACAAGAGAGGTTTCACAATCACACTGCCACTATACGACAATTTTATAATACAGATATTATTTGGTTTAATGGTACGGTACTCAATAATAATGTTACCGTACTTAATGAATCTTTGTTATGCCCAGGACAGCCAAGATGGGGACCCTCCTGCTGGGGAGTTTATGAAGGTGACCCTTGGCCCTGGACAGACTGTCAATCCCATATCACCCAATGGGCAGATCAATTTCAAAGGTTTTCATTTTCACCCGATATGAAAGGCCCTGCTGAAGATGATGCTGGCATGGAAGAAGGGATATTTTTACAAGACACTTGTGCCAACCCATTTGCTAAATGGATGCTGTGTGGCATCAATGGTAGCTGCTCTGATGTGGCTTCTTTGGTAATGCTTAAAGGAGGAAGTTATGGCGTTTCTAAATTCAAATGTGTGTCTCAGCACAGCCAACATGGTTTTGGAGACACAGCCAGTAGACCATTTAATGTTTCGGATAAATGTGTTGATACTAATAAGACCATTATAAATACCACTTTGTATAATCCCAGTCCAGTATGCATATACCCCCCTTTCCTGTTTATTTTGACTAATGCTAGTTTTACAAATTGCACCAATGATACCTGCTGGATGTCCCAATGCTGGGACGGTGAAAAATTCAACAGAGCATTAGTCGCTCCAGTGCCTCAATGGATTCCAGTACCAGTAGAAGTACCCAGTACTATGACATTATTTAGGCATAAAAGGGATTTTGGCATAACTGTAGCAGTTATAGCAGCTATTTCTATTGCTGCAGTTTCCGCCACTGTTGCTGGTATAGCTATGTCCACCACAGTGCAAACAGCCGCAACCTTAAATAATTTGTCAGCGGCAGTGGCACAGGCCTTGGACACCCAGACCTCTTTGAATGCTCAGCTAAAGGGTGGCATCATGGTGCTCAATCAACGTATTGATCTGGTTCAAGAACAACTGGATATTCTTTGGCAGTTGGCCCAGCTGGGCTGTGAATGGAGGATGCCTGGTCTCTGTGTTACAAGTGTACAATTTGAAAATGGCTCTCGAGCAGCAAATCTGTCTAAACAATTGTCTAGCTATCTTATAGGAAACTGGTCTGGAGAGTTTGAAACAACCTTGGAGCAGCTGAGAGTGGCGATTGTCCAGATTAATTCTACACGAGTGGACCTCAGCCTGGCGGAGGGACTGACATCCTGGATAACTTCTGCCCTTTCCCTGTTTAAAGAATGGGTGGGGGTGGGAATATTTTTAGCCTGCTGTCTTGGGGGATGTATACTTTGCCTGTGGTTGATCTGCCATTTGCGAGCACGTACTCAGAAGGACAAGGCCTATGTGACTCAAGCATTGGCCGCTTTGGAGTGTGGCTCCTCCCCCGCAATCTGGCTCTCTGCCTTAAAGTATAATCGGTAGATCCACATAGCCTCTGCACCCCTGGGACCAATTAGTCCATTGCACTTGGGGAGGTATGTGGATAAACTGACAGTTCACTCACCCTCGATCGGTCAACACATCATGAGGTGGGGACCTGATTGGGTGAAGGACTCAGAAAGGCACAGGATGCCAGGCTCGCGCAGTGCACTTGAAGCATAGAACATTTTCCTCCTTCAAGGAGAGCAAGTTTGATTGCAAGTGGTTTGATGCCCTGAGCTCCCACCTCTGCGTAAAAGGGGTATCAGACAGGTCAAGCATCTTCTGGGTGGATGACACCTGTGTGGATGCTAGTACATAGTCCTCTGTTTTTCTCAGCAGAGATCAGACCTATACTCTCTCCTGTTGCCTAATAAATAAAGTAGGGGGAGATGCAGGGAGCTGCCATTACAAGATGGCGCTGGCCCCTGGCAGCCCAGTAGTAAACAACTCCATATATGGTTATAATCCTGAGTCACTCGTGCCAAGGTCTGCGCATGCGCAGGTTACGTTGTCACAGCCTTATGTCCTCAGCCTATCCCGTGGCTCTCCATGCTCGCATTCTGGCGGGATCCAATCATAGACTGACCCGTCTACTCAAATCCCCATATAAGCAGCTGCCTAGTAGCGCTCCGGGCCCCTCATCTCCAGCTCTCCCTTAACCAAGAGGTGCTCCAATAAAGTGTGATCTGAGAAGAATCCTCGCATGGTGGTCGTTCTTCCTTGCTGGTCGAGGTGTTTGCCGCATATCAGTATACAAATTAAAGGGTGAGAATGAAATAGTTGAAAATCTTGAATGACTGCACAAAGTTCAACAAGCTGTGCTGAGGAATATGGGGAGAGGCAGGAGGGAGCCTTTCCATCCACAACATAGGCGGCAACACCAATGGCTGAGCCACCTGTAAATATCAGAGGAGCCTCCCTTACAGGTTGTGAGGCTGTTAATTTGGGGAAAACAAAGGGATGAATTCTGGCAAACTGTAACCAGGGATCACTAGGATAATGGTTATTGATTTTACCAAGGAAGGAGGAGCAGGCAATGGGCCACTCATCATTTGTGTGAAGCAGCCAATCTAATTGTTCTCGATCATAGGGGACGACTATGGAGTCAGGATCTTTTCCAAAGTATTGGCAACTTGTTTCTCTGCCCTTAATAATTAGCTTGGCCATTAAAGATGGATAAGTGGCCAGGACCCTTGAGGGAGAGGTGGGTAGGTGGACCCAGAGTAGGGGATTCCCTCTTTTTCTTCTCTGATGGTTATTTGTTGCCAGAAGACTCCTGTGGGGACATGGAATGATGCAAAAGCTATGTATAACAGGGGGTCAGAAGAGGATATCTGAAAAACAGTTTGGTTTTGAATAGCTTTATTGACTAGAGTCAGAGAGGCCTGGGCCTCAGGCATAAGCTTTCTGGTGGACAGAAGGTTTGAGTCTCCTTGTAGAATCTCATTAAGGGGGACCAGTTCATCAGTGGTGAGTTTTAAATAAGGTCTGAGCCGTTGAATATCACCTAATAGTTTTTGGAAATTGTTTAGGTTACTGGGAAGGCATAGAGAGAGTGAGGAGCTTTAGCAGGAGGAGCCCTTTTTAGATTTGTTTTTGTGGGCACCTCTTTTGGGCTCTTTTTAGTATCCCCTGGGCTACTTTTAAGGTCTTCTTGAGATTTTAAGGCTGATGTGGTTAATTCTTTTTCATCAGTGTGGAGTTCTTTTATGAGTTGAAGATGTTCACGCTTTTGTTGGAGGACCTCCCTGAGGGAGGAAACCTCAGTGAGGAGAAGGACCAAGCAGACGCCACAACAGGCTGCTCAGTCTTCTCTCAGAGACCAGGCCTCAATTTCAGTTTCCTGAGACTGAGGAAGCAGTCTCTGGGAGGGCCGTGAACAAAAGACACAGATAGTCCTTGCAGCAGCTCCTCCCGGCCTCACTGCTACAAGTGAGTGCTCTGACGAGCTTCCCTGACCATGGCTTGTAATAAGAACAATAAACGTTGCTTTTGCATTCTGTACCTAAAGTCTCCGCTGGCTTCTTTGGGGACGTGATCTTTGGGGACAGTTGTCTTTCTATACGAGAGAGAGCTTCCAAACACTTGTCTAACCCCGACTTGTCTAACCAAAATCTATAGGAACAGCAACAATTTATAATTTCAACCAGATCCATAATTCTGAGAATAACAAATATGCTGCAGGCCGCAGGAAGATATCATAAGAACTCAGCTGGTTATGGCAAAGTCACTACCTGGAGAGATCAGGGAATTCCTCCAGAGGAGGCCAAATTCCAAGGAGTTTTTGGTGTTACTTGCCTTCTTATATATCAGCTATGTTCTGTTATGAAAATCGTGTGTGCTTTCATAGTTTTCCCAGTTGACTTTCCCCTAAGAAGGGCTAACAGTGTGGACTGATCACTCTCTGGACATTCACATTCCAGGTATTTGGAGAACAGCATCAGGAAAGGCTGTCTGTCTCTGCAAGCAGATATCTCCCTTGGCCACATTCAAGGACTAGCAGTAATAACAGTCCACATGCAAGTCTCCTGATTTTAGGCAAATTGCACAAGGAGACACCACCTAGGTCAGGTAGATGTTAAGTAATAGCTTTACACAATTTAGCTCGGACCCTCCTTTCTTGCAGCCTTACTAACTTTATAGACCTCTAACTCCTTACCAAACCACTTCTAGGAATATTTAGAGGACCTTCTGCACTGACAGCTATGCTCAACCAGAACCACAGTTCAAGCCTCCCTGTAATTATCTTCATTGGCGGCATCCGGCCAGGTCCATCCCCAGATGGAGGAAAGTACCTTATCAGAGACACCTCTGTACTCTCTGAGAACAGATTTAAACATCCAGGCTACCCGTTTGAGAAGGCCTGGCGGATGTGCCAATGAAACTTTACTTCCTGCTTTCCCAAATCTTACCTGAAGTTCCAGATCTCCCTTTAACTATCACCAGAGGTATCCAGCTGTACACAGGTTGCCTAGTGACCGAGCACACTTTCCTCCACCCTGCAGAAAAACGGCAGATAGCTTGGACAGATAGGAGCCACAGGAAAAAAGAAGAAAGTTTTATTTTCTCCCATTGACCCAGCAACTTAGAGATTCTTAACATTTTCTACCGATCACATTTAAGATTATAGTTGAGCACATAAGATCCCTCTTCTTAGATATTACTCAAATTTAGCCTTTAGTTAATTCATTTCCCCATTGGTCACTTCCCTATGGGGTTGCAAATGATAATTAACAGTTATTGCCCCTCTATGTGATTTTTATCACCCTCCGTTTGACCCTGGAAGACTGGCTTTACATTGCCAAGGGAATACTGCTGGTAAGTGTATACATACCAGGACTTCCAGGGCACGGGAGGATGGAGAAGAGAAAGGAGAATGGAAGAACTAGATGGGTAAGAACTTGAGAGGAACAAACTGAGATGGGGAAGAACTAGACTGAAAGGCTAGAAGAGAGAACTAGAGGAATGAGATGGAAGATGAGGAAGAGCCAGATGGGGAAGTACTAGCTGGGTAAGAACAAGGTGAAAAGGACCTGGATGAGGCAGAATTAAGATGAGAGAATTAAGATAGAACTTAGAGGGAGCAATGGATAAGTATAGAGAGAAATCAGGCAAGAAAGGAGCTAGGCACGAGAACAGAACTGAAGCTGTGTATAAAGGATGTTATGCCAGAGGAATTAAAGCAAGTGGACTAGAGAGCTCGGTGTGCTGAGATTCTATTTCCTGAAAATAGTCCTCACCGTTAGTCGTTCTCTCTCCTGAGCCCCTGGGATGTATAATATTAAGGCTGGTCCCTCGAATATTATACAAGACAAATATAAGTAGATTTGAAAATAGAAAATAGCCAATGCCTCAGAACAACAGTTATGAATTCATTTGCTTCATAACCTTAGCAGTTTTACCTATGAGGATCACCCATGCTGTCTCAGGAACATCCAAGACTCTAGCAGTGTCTGAAGTCTCAGAATGCAATGGTGACCGCCTGGAACACTCAGTAAAGCAGCTGGGTACCAGGAAGTATTTGGAAAGCATTTGCACTCAAAGAAGGGTCTGGAGAGTGGTTTAGAGACTAAAGAAACAGAAGGCAGCCTGGTGGCAGGAAGATCCTTAGAAATGGTAGGTGGATTCCTGGCTCACTTTTCCTGCATCAAATTATCACCTCTATGACCATGGCAAGCTGTCCCTGCACTGTCTCAGCATCCTGCTACTCCTAACAACTACAGCAGCAGCATTACAACCTCCACATCTCTGGATTTCATCATCAGCCTTTGTTGACTCCTTGTCCACCTAGATCCAGGTCCTGGGGGATTCCAGGAACAAGTTCTAGGGCTCCAAATGATCAGGCCAGGTGACACTCCATGAACATCTCCTTCATCTCTACAGATAATTGAGATAGGAAAGAATAGAGCTGGGTTGGTGCACAGGGTCTGTGAGCTTCTGCAGCCCCAACTTCCTGCCTCCCTGGGCCAAGCCCACAGATCACCTACTATGCATACCCTGTCCCTGAGGCAAACTGGACAGAAATTCCTCCACTTCTCTCCTCACAAGCACAGCGATCTCCAGATGCGATCCCAGGCAATTCCCTCACAGACACACCCATAGAACATGTTCACAGACGTTCCCCTTCCCTGGAAATGCCCTTCCAGTCATTATTCTTAGCGTGACTCAGAGGACATGGGAATCGTGTGGTGACTTCAGTTTTGAGGAAAGAGGCAGAATGAGGAGTGCTCGGCAGCTAAACTCTGGACCTGCTCTAAGATCAAGACCAGCGGAGACAGCAAGGCAGCCCATCCACTGCAAAGCACAGGGCCCTGGAGGAGGAGACCTGGGCCTCCAGAGCAGGAAGCTGGGAAGCCAAAGCCACAGCTAGCATGGAAGACTGACCCGAAGATCTGCAAGAAGATCTCAGGTAGAGAAGCAAACATGGCCAGTAGTACATATACTAACAGTAAAAGTTTAGGGAGATCTACTGAGACCCTCTTTCTAGAAAAAGTACTGTAGGAGACTAATGACTATTGAGAGGGAAAATTGTTTTTCCCAGATGTCTGCATCCTAGTTGATTATCCAAAACAAAGTGGTCTGCCCTAAAATCATATAATTAGAAGAAATAATGGACTCAGTAGTTCATATTTATTCATGAGCATAGATATATAAATAACAAAAGAGAAACAACCATTTTGAAATGGTGTAAGTGGGGGCATGAAGCAGGGATTCCTTTTGGGCCATGAACCAGCTCTCAAATCATGACACAGAGACTTCCTTTAGTTATGAATGCTTCCTGTTACATGGATCATTGCAGAAGATATGGATTCTGCCCTTTCCACCCACCCAGCATCATGCACACCTGAGAAACCTCTGAAGATCAATCAGAAATTCCCTTTGTCCCCTCGAACTAAACGTTACAGAATCAGACCATTGTGTCTGGTGGTAGCAGAACCTTGGAAGCATTCTAATCATATATTGATGAAACTCTGACATTACACGCATCATGTCCTCCCATGCCAGGACTGCAGAGTCTCCTTCTCCCCCAGAAATTCACACACAATGAGGCTCAGAGGACAAGGACCACTGCCCAGGTCACCATATGGACCAACAGAACCACAGTCTGGCTCATGGTTGATCCAAATCCCAACAGAAATGACAGCTCAGCAGACCTGCTATGAACACCCTACACTCACCATGGCATGTATTGTGGTCTTCTTTAAAACTCACTGCAACAGAAGCAGAGGAGAATCCTGGACAGGATCTAAAAGCTACCTTCCACTAACTAGTACTCCTAATTGCTAAGCCTTCCCAGAGTTCCTCATTGGCTAGGGCCACCCAGCTAGGCCTCAGAATATTAACAACTCCCCTACTGGGTGATCAGAGATCAAATGATTCATAAAACACAGTCCTTCCACCTCTGCCCTTCCAGCGCAGCATGCATGCTCTAGTCAGCAAAGTTTGTATTTTAATAGACATTCTTCCACTCTCCTAGAGCACACCATGATCCTTATCCAAAACACAGGGTCCTTTTTGTGCACATTCTATTACACACTAACTGTGTATTGCAGCCAACCCATTGCCTTGTAGGTGGGACAACTACAAACAATCATAGGTCATATTCACACAGTAAATATTGTTACTGATTGCTTTTAAAGAAAAATAGGCTGTGAATTAGAAAACAGTGAGGGGCTATAGCAAAGCTTGGCGATAGGAAAGAGAATGTAGATATGATGTAATTATAATCTCAAAAAATTATATTGAAAAGGTGAAACAAGCTTTATGTCCATGGGCTCCAGAGACTAGGAATTTATATTACAGCACATCAAAGATTTCTCCAAACTTTTCTATCAGGGTTACCATCTAAAACCAGAAAAATAGCAATCCTGTTAGGCACAGCCACAACATTATACACAGATCTATTTCGGTTGAACTACTGTAAATATAGAAACTTGGGTTCAAGATAAGGTCAGTCCTTTACTCAGATTCATGACTGCCCTGGTCTATGAATCCCAATAATGACCAATCAGGACATTTTTGGAGCATCTGAAATTGATTACTGCTGCAGGCCGCAAGAAGATACCATAAGAACTCAGCTGGTTATGGCAAAGTCACTACCTGGAGGGATCAGGGAATTCCTCCAGAGGAAGCCAAATCCCAAGGAGTTTTTGGTGTTACTTGGCTTGTTAGAGATCAACTGTCTTTTGTTATGAAAATCATGTCTGCCTTCACAGTTTTCCTATTGACTTTCCCCTAAGCAGGGCTAACCGTGTGGACCGATCACTCTCTGGACATACACATTCCAGGTATTTGGAGAACAGCCTCAGGAAAGGCTTCCTCTGGAATCAGATATCTCCCTTGGCCACTTTCCAGGACTACAGGAAACACCACCCAGGTGGGCGCCCAACTTTCAAGGACTAATAACTTTCTCCTGACTTATGGTAAATTCCACAAGGAGACACCGCCTAGGTCTGGTGGACGTTAAGTAATAGCTTTACACAATTTAGCTCGGACCCTCCCTTTATACACCGAGACTTCCAGGGCTCTTGGACAGAGAAGAGAAAGGAGGATGGAAGAACTAGATGGGTAAGAACTTGAGAGGAACAAATTGAGATGGGAAGAACTAGACTGAAGGGCTAGAAGAGAGAACTAGAGGAACGAGACGGAAGATGAGGAAGAGCCAGATGGGAAAGCCCTAGCTGGGTAAGAACAAGGTGAAAAGGACCTGGATGAGGCAGAGTTAAGATGAGATAGAACTTACGAGGGAACAGTAGATGAACAGAGAGAGATCAGGCCAGAGGAGCTCGACATGAGCAGAACAGGATCTGTGTAGAGAGAACCGACACAGAACAGTAAAGTCTATGGACTGAGTTAAGGGTTCACAACATCCCCCAAGGTTGGGCGTGTTTGCATATGCCCGGCGGACACTTCCGCTTAGCCAGTTCCAGGTCAAGATAGGCATTTCTGGGTCAAGGCGTCTCGCGTGACCAGGATCCGTGACATCACGTAGCCATGCAAGCGCACAGCGTGTCTACGTCATGTACGTCTACCTTGCATGCCCTGCCTTTAAAAGCTGGCGCCATGTTCCCCATTTCTCTTTCTTTCCTTCTTCTCCACACACGTGTCTCCACGTACGGTCACTCACTATCCCTGTCCTCCAATAAACTCTATTAGCCGATTCTGTCGTGTTTCGTGACGTTTTCTTGCAGGGTAGCAGCGAAAATAACTAACATTGAGGAGTTTCGTGTACACGGATTCCTTTCTTTTCATCAAAGATGAATGGTCAGCGGGTTGTCGATGCTTCCCGGACCCTGGGAGGGAACTGTAGAGGGGCTGGACCCCCATAGTCCCCAATAGATTACCTAATGACACATTGCTCATCTTGACTACTCTTGAAGTAGGAAAGATCTCAACCTCCATCATGCCTCTCCCTTTCTGCACTGTGACTTTAGCAGCTTCAAAGTTAGTCTGTGAACTTAACACTTGCACAGGTCCCTCTTCATTTACACGTCCCCACTAAAAGTCAGAGACATTGGAGGTCACTCCTTAACTGGTCTATTTTTCCTTCTCACTGACCAGTCAAGGCCAAGAATGGAAGGAATTGTGGGACTGTCTTCCTAGCAGTGGGCAGCAAAGGCAAGATTAGGTGTCCAAAGCAATTCTCAATTATATAACCTGAGGAAGTGATATTACAAGCTCATAGTCTCACATGCTAGGATGCCATGGCCTCCACCTCCCCAGGGAATCCACACTCAGCAAAGCTCAGAGGCCAAGGGCCACTACCCAGGTCACCACAGGGACCAAGACAATCTCAGTCTGACTCATGGTCCATCCCAGCCCAAGCAACTTTCACAGATCAGCCAACCTGCTCTTCCTGGTCTAAGGATGTGGCCCCCCGCACTCACTAGGACATGGTTTGTGGTTATTCTTACATCTTCCTACATCAGAACAAGAGGAGAATCCTGGAAAGAACCTGTAAACTACTTCCTACTGGTATTCCACATTGCTAAGCCTTCCCAGAGTCCCTCATTAGCTAAGACCCCCCCCCAACTGGGCTTCAGGACATGAGCAGAGATCAAAAGTCTCAGAGAGCAAAAAACCCTCCTAGGTTGGTCCTTCCACAATTGCCCAGCCTGACAGGAGCGTAATCTGGAAAATATTTGTAGTTCAGTAAAATCTTACATTGTCCCCGAACACTTCCTGTTCCTCTTCCAAGGCACAGGGTCCTGTAGGTGCACCTTCCATTCCACAGTCAATGTGCAGTGTAGACAGCCCTGTACTTCATAACTGGAAGATCCTGCAACCAAACACAGGTAACATTCAAACTGTATCTGTTCTTAAACAAAAAGAGGCCTTGGATTAAAACACAAGGGTCTATGGAAGGTGTTGAAGGCAGCAAAAAATACAGTGCAAATAATGTAATTATAATCCAAAAAAATCTATTAAAAAGTTGAAACAGGCTTTATAGCTATGTGCTCCAGAGACTAGGGATTTTTATTGGAGCACATCAAGTACTACTCACATTATTTCTCTGTGAGTATATATTGTAAACCTGGAAAACACAATCATATTAGGCAGGGCGCCACCATTTTATCCAGTTCCACTACTTAGGTTGAACTAGCATAATTAAAGTATTTTGGTTTCATAAAAACTAAGTTCTTCGTCCAGATTCAACATAGCCTGGTTGTTGACTGAAGAAATGGACAGTCAGAACATTTATTGACCATCTAAAGTGATTTACGTACTCATTGCTAATGTCAACTACTGTCACAGGAGGAAACCTTTCACAATCTTCCTTTCTCATCTTTCTCTGCTGTGACCACACTTGTTTACACTTGGTCACTGAATTAAAATCTCACACAGATCCCAGTTTATTTGGAAATTCAAAATAAAATCTTTTTTTTCTTCTTTTCTTTCTTTTTTCTTTTTCTTTTTTTTTGGATTTTTTTCAAGACAGGTTTTCTCTGTGTAACTTTGGAGCCTGTCCTGGATCTCACTCTGTAGCCCAGGCTGGACTCGAACTCACTGAGATCCCCCTGCCTCTGCTTTCTGAGTGCTGGGATTACAGGCGTGCGCCACCTCCGCCCGACCACAATAAAATCTGAAGAACTTGGAGGACACTCATTCACTGGTCTATTTTTCCTTCCCACAGACCAGTCAAGGCCCAGTCTGGAAGGAGTTTCAGGACTGTCTTCCAGCACTGGGCAGCAGAGGCAGGATTAGGTGTGCAAAGCAATTCTCAATTGTGTAGTGTGATGCAGGCCTGAGCTCCAAGATGTTTTTGCTCGTGTTAGGAATTCTAACGGAAACATCTGACTCTGCTTTTCCATGGTCCTAGGCCAGGCCTGGGAAAGGGTCATGTGACGTGTCTGCTCTTCTCTGAAGACACTGACGCTCCTGGTCTTCTCCTGTCGTCCGGGCAGTGACGATGCAGAGCTGGGGTGGAGTCGGGCTCGGCTCCTCCCCCTCCACAGCCGAGCGATGACGGGAGCCGCACCCGCCGCCCGCGGCAGCCGAGGGAAAGATTTCCTCTGTCCCTGAGCATCCTGAGCACCAGCCCAGCCCGCCAGCTCCACGGCAACAACGATTCCCTGAAGAGACCGCACAGGACCCCGGAAAACCACAGTGGAGCTGCGGACACAGCAGGACAGGAAGGACCGGGCCAGACCGTGGGGAACTCTGCATCCAGTCCACCCAGCCGGCGGGGGACCCGCCACACTGGCTCCCGGGCTCCACTGGCCTCTCCTCCAGTCTAGGGACAGCAGCCGCCAGCTCACCACAGCATGGTTTTCCAGCTCTCCATGTCCTCTGCTCAGCTCCCTGCAGCACAACTCACAGCACAGCACACAACACCACTGCTCCAGATCCTCTTCAAGCCAAGCCTGAAGCCCGCGCCAGGAAGGACCCTGCACAACTTTTGACTGGCAGGTGCCTGGAGCGCCTGATTGGCTGGTGAAGCCTGAGTGACAGGAGCACCGCCCATAGGGTTCAACTGTGATTAAAGGCACAGCACAGTGGTTCCTGATCCCTCTTTCCACCCCAGACCCAGAGCTATTCTGAATCAGCTGAGATTTGCATTTCAATAGCACCTGCCCCTGGCTCTACTAGGGGACCTGCTTTCTTCCTGCCCTCCATAGGCACTTCCCCTCATCCTCCTGGACACAATGTGTAGCTAGCTTGTACAGCTCACTATAGTATGTGGGGTGGAGGGATTCCCGGTCACACAGGTGGATGGGTACCAGGAATATTAACAACTAAAGAGAGAGATCATCCCACAAGAGGAGATGTTTCTTACATGGCTTCACACTGAGGTCAGGTCAGTTGAATGTGCTTTTTATCTGCTTGTCACAGGGACTTCAGACACTCAGGAAAGAATCACAAACAAGATACTAAGTCTTTCTCCCATCGGAAAGCTGGAGGATGGCTCCATTGCTTAAACAATTTTGTTCTTGAAATTCAGAAAAAAACTCTTGGGAAATTAAATAACGATAAAGAGTAGTCTTCATGGAAAGCTGAATACTTAGAGAACAATTGAACTGTAAAGAATGCATTTCTGAGCACCATTGTTAGTCAGCACATCTTCCTCAGTGGACAAGTGAGAGACCCTCACCCTCCAGGTTCACACCCCCAAGCCTCAGGACATGAGAAACTCCAAGCACCAGGAAATGAGAAACTAAAAATCCAGTTCCCAGGGCAAGCTGACCACCCCTGCAACCATACAACCATGTGAAGAGATTTCTGTGAGGAGATGCGCTCAACTGGGACTGGGAAAGTTGTAAATGTTCCAGGAAGGACCACAGTGACCTGGGTGAGCTCCACTCCCCCTGAGAACCCCTTGAGACTGACGTAACTGTACCCACTGCACCCACTCTGTGATCGGTCTGTGACTGCATGGGAATTGCAATCCTGTGACTTGGGTGGGTTTTTCCTTTAAAATCACTATGAACTGTGGTGCGGGGCGACTCTTGCTCTCTGAGCAGAGTCTGCCCGACCGTCCACAGCCTCAATCAAAACCTCCTGCTGTTGCATCAACTGCACTGGGGTCTGGGTTCTTGGGGCACCCACTCAGGACCCTAAACTTTGGGGTCCAACAGACAGGTGAAAAACCACCCCTGTGTTACTCAAGCTTCTCCCCATGATCAGGACCGGCAGAGTGAATCTCTCCGTGTGTGTAGAGAGTCGATCTCACAGAATCTCTCAGGAGCTCTGATCCAGGTCGGCCAACCCCGGCTCCTACCGATGTCCACACGAAGAGCCCAGAGGTCAGGACGGGAGGCTGGAGAGTTCAGCTGCTCTTCGGGGTTCCGCCCAGATCCCTCTCCAACGAAGCCACTGGAGACTTTAGGTACAGAATGCAAAAGCAAGGTTTACTCTGTTCACAAGCAGCGGGCAGGGAAGCTTGTCCAGCAAAGCTCTCACTGGAGCAGAGAGGTTGGTGAGGCCGGGAGGAGCCGCCCTTTCTTCCTGAGGCTCCTCCTTAAAGGCACAGAGCACATAATTCATCCCCACACCCGCCTCCCTCTCCTTGGTTCCTCTCAGGTCCCCTCTTTAGCCTTTTATGCTATTTTTATTTCTCGTTTGTTCAGCAACCGTGGTTCGGAGTCTTAAGAGCTGTCTCTGGGGTTCAGGAAGTTTGGGATGTTTGATAACCACTTAGCCTCTGCCAGATGGTTGAATCTCCTGACTCTGTGTTTTCTTAAGTTTCTGTAGCTGATAAAGTCAACTGGGAAAAGGGGTCTAAGTTCTTGTCTACACTGAGGAATCCTGGTTTAAGCTTCTCCTTGTCTGTAGGGGATACAGTGGGGGGGTTTACTGACGTTTCACACTCAGTAGACACCAAAAGACCAGGAAGTAGACTCTAATGCTGCTAAAGGAATGAACTTGGTAGCCTGTGCTATGGCAAGGAGGGAGGGAGAGAGAGAGAGAGAGAGAGAGAGAGAGAGAGAGAGCTTCCTCCTTCAATATACTTTATATATGTAGGGTCTCACTAGAGGTGCAGTCCAGATTAAAGGTGGATCTCAAACGTTGCTTATTTATTTTTTATTTATTTATTCAATGTTTTCAAGTCAGGGTTTATCTGTGAGCCCCAGGAACTCATTCTGTACACCAGGATGTCCTCAAACTCAGGAAAATCCAACTGCTTCTGCATCCTGAGTGCTTGGGTGAGAGGTGCACACAGTCAGCAAGCAGCTGAAGGGGGCTTCCACCTCAAATGATCAAGATTAAAGATGGACATTCAATTTTAAAACATAAAAAAAATCCCTCACAAGTATACCCAACTCTTCGGGTTTTTGTGAATTCCAGAGGTAGTCAGTGTGGCTACCATGAATAGACATCACAACAGCCAAGAAAGAAGAAATGACAAATATTTCTTTCCTGCAGGAGGTAGGGAAACATGCTGTTCCTAAACAAAGGAATATCTGGATTTTACTTAAGAACTCTGAACATGTTCATGTAGAATTCTCCCTATTCCCAAACAGGAAAGTAAACAAATCCACTTCTGAACATGACCACAATATAGAAGCAGAGATGTTTAGGGTTATTGTTACTGCAATGCCATGCAGAAACTTATATAAATGATAGAAATGATGGAAAGAAATGCCTCTGCCATGTTCATCTTGTAGCACAAAGTCTTACCTGAGAAGCAGTAAATGATAGAGTGAAAAAATATTGTAACCTGTCAATACTGATGTTCAATCTAAAGATAAGTCTCCCAATGCCATTCTCACAGATATAAAAGATAGAGAACACAAATACAGAAAACTTCAAGGAAAAGTCATTTTCTCCTGTGGGACACAATCTGGCTAGAGAGCTTGTACAGCCTATAAGATTGCATCTTTGTTTACAGAACCAGTAAATCATGGGTTATAACACCAAATTTGGCATCTAGGTTGTGATGGATGCTACCATGCTTGGACCAGAGTTACTACTGGTTCTGTGTGAAGCTGCTTCTTCAGATTAGGAGTCAAGTTGCCCAAGCCTTCCATCAACTGAAGGCATAGATGGATGGAGTCTCACCCTTAGGGTACCTTCTTAGGCTTCAAATGCTGAGAAGGGCCTTCTCTTTAATAGTGCTAAACTTCTTGAAATTTCCTGCCCCTTCTTCACCACACAAGTGCCATTTGAAACAGCCTCATGCTTTTTTTCTCTTAGTGTTGTATAAGAGAAGAATAAAATTAGAAAAAAAAGAAAGAAGACAGGGATGTGGGCACTGACTTTTCATTTGTTTCTGCACCACGTGTTTCTTTTCCACTGTAAACCTGATTCAGTCATCAGTAGTAAACACACAACAGAATCAATACTTTGTCCAAAAAAATCAGCCAATTACTTTTCAATTCAGCCTTACTCAATTTCTCAGAGAATGGAGAAAATAGGAATGATTTGGGGATAAAATATTATACAAGTGACCCCGAGCTAACTCTTTCCTGGTGTCTATTTCCCGCTGTAATGCTGTGACCTCAAGCTCCACTGTCTGCATTCCTTTCCACAACACTCCCATAGTCCTAGTCCTCCAAGAATAGCTGACTAAGATGTCTGCACAGCTGTCCATGGCTTTTGCCATCTAAACTCCTAATATCTTCAACATTCCTCCAAAAGACAACAGTCCCACATTCTACTCAGCAACAAAATCACTTTTGGTGTATTACAGTTTGATGTAACTTGCATGTATCTTGCTGTGATTACATTCTCTAACCAAAAGCATGGGTTTATTTGACTGATATTGCTAGATCACAAACCATAAATGTGGGAGCGTTGAATAGAAACTGAGAACTGAAGGCAAGAAGCACTGGAAAACTTTGTTAACTGGCATTCCCTCTTGCTGGGTCACTGTCCTGTCCTAAGCTAGATCTCTCAACCATCTCAGGCCCACTTCCTTAGGGTATTGGAAGCTCCGTGGAAGAGCCTTCCCACAACAATCAACACATATTCTCACAAACTTAGTACCTAGTGCTTGTTTATTGGACAAAGCATCCATTGATGTTGCTTCAGATGACACTAGGCTACATCATGTTAACAGCTAAAGCTAATTAAGATAGAGACAATAATATATGAGATAATTCTAAAAACCAAAACCAACCTATTAACCACAATGATCCCTTAAGCAGCAAAAACCCAAACATGAAAATAGAAACAACTGGAAAACACAGATATGTCAAGAATTGAGGGCCAGGTGGTGGTGTTGCATGCCTTTAGTCCCAGCACTCGGGAGGCAGAGCCAGGCAGATCTCTGTGAGTTCGAGGACAGCCTGGGCTACAGAGTGAGTTCCAGGAAAGGTACAAAGCTACACAGAGAAACCCTATCTTGGAAAAACAAATACAAAAACAAAAGAAAAGAAATGAGAAGTGAGCCTCTAAGATTAAGAAGAGGAATGCAAAATTGTCTCTTCTCAGAAACTCCCCAAGCCAACACAAGCTCAAGGAACTCATATGGAATATAGTAAATTTTCTAAAAAAAGTGAATATCTCTCATTTACAAGAGATACAACAATAAATTTCCATGACAACTAATAAAATTAACATCATAGATGGAACCACTGACCAAACAAGACAAAAAAGACACCTACAAATATATATAGTGGCCTCTTTAACAAAACAACAAGATTCTAAATAAAATTAAACCACAGGAAATCCTGGGCCAACACTAATCCTGTGCACTCCAGTTCTGTCCTTAGCCGATAACAGGAAATGGATTGGGAGAGGAGGAGCTGTTTCACCAAAACTGGAGACATTTGCTTCAAGGTTTCTGATGTTTTATCTTTATTGAAAATAATTTTGAGTATAAAAACGAACTCATTCCTTTATAATAAAGAAAATAGTATTTGTTCGGATCAGTTAGGCAGTATTTTGTTTGCTACGGTGACGATTGTCCATAAGTCTGCATCAGAAGGAGTGTAGTTGGTTGTTTTTGCTCCTTAGGGGGTGCAATCCCCCCCTCCCAAATAAATCACACACAGAGGTTTAGCCTTAGCTTGGCTTGTTTCTTGCAAGCTTTTCTTAACTTGTCCTGTCTACCATTTGCCTCTGGTCTTTTATGTTTCATTTATTTCTGTAAATTTTACTTTCACTTTTACTGCATGGCCCACGTGGGACCAGGTAGCTGATCCCCAGCATCTGCCTCTCCCTTTTCTTGGTCTTTCTTCTTTTGCTCCCACATTTTTTCTTCTATTTATTCTCTCTGCCTGCCAGCCCTGTCTAGCCTTTCTCCTGCCTCACTATGACCTGGTCAGCTTGTTATTAGATCATAACGTGGTTTAGACAGACAAAGTAACAAAGCTTCACAGACTTAAAAAAATGCAATATAAGAGAATGCAACACACCTTTGCATCATTAAACTAATGTTCCACAGCATACACAAAAGTAACACACCTCAAAATGATATTCTACAGCAAGTGAGGAAATGGAAACTTTTTCAAACCAAATGCAAGATAACAGATTTTAAAGAAACAGTGTAGGATTTGTTTTAAATACTTTTTTGTTGTTGTTGTTTTTTGAGACAGGGTTTCTCTCTGCAGTTTTGGTGCCTGTCCTGAGTCTCACTCTGTAGACGAGGCTGGCCTTGAACTCACAGAGATCCGCCTGCCTCTGCCTCCTGAGTGCTGGAATTAAAAGTGTGCAGCACCACCGCCCGGCTTGTTTCACATACTTAAAGCAAATCGTTTGGCTCTAATTGCTTTATGAGTCAAAAGAACTTTGGGACAAAAGTTTATTCCCAGATTTTGTATGTTTTTGTGTGTGAAAGCAGATGTCTTCCATGTGTATACAGGTGACATACAAGGAAAGAAGGCATCA
>CABHPH010082924.1:0-28919 GCA_902168325.1 Peromyscus nudipes | reverse complement strand
ACACACACACACACACACACACACACACACACACACACACACACACCATGGCACATGCATGCCCGTATTCACATACAGGAACACCTTTGTACACACATCATAAACTTACACACAAAGACAATATATATATATATGTATATATATTATCACACACATATATATGTATAATATATATATATATAATATATGGATACATGAAAATGCTAAACTCTTTACTCATTGTGATAAACACACTTGTCCATTGTTGGGCCCTGACTCCTGTTTCTTGGGTGGCTGTTGCCTTGCTTGCTGACCTTGATCAGATGTCCTCTCTATGCTAATTCCCTGCCGGTTTCCTTCCTCCTGAACAGCTTACCGGAGGTTCCTTGTTTGTGTGTCCTGCATATTTGGTGTAAACAGCTAGGATGCAAGAATGTAAAACATCTGTAGCAAACTTCTGCCCTTGGGGGTTCTCCCACTGTACTGTAAGCCTGTATTTAAGGCCTCCTCCCTCCTTTAATAAAGGACATTCTAATGAGACGAATGACTTGTATGCTGTCTTGTCTCTGTTTTTAATCCTCAGCCCCTCACTCGGACATGGTGAACGGGTGATAGCGCGGGCGCTACAGTCCATCAAGAATACCCAGTGCATACCTCCACAAAGGTATCCATATATTTACTGATATATATCACCAATATTCCATTTAAAACTTCTTTCTCTTTTTAGGTATCATTTCTTTCAAATACAGTAAGCCAATCTACTTGAAAATGCTCTGCAAAGCAACACGTTGGTGTACATTATAAAAACTCACCAACTCCTCTGTGGAAGATTGCAAGGGTGCCATCAGCCAGGGCCACTAGCACAATTCCTTTCACATGTCTGCAAATAGGAAAAAGAATCTCAGAACCTCCACTTAGGAGCACAGAATGGACCATGTGTTATTGAGCTGGTGCAGAGGCTTTTAAAGGGTCAGTTTGTGATGAACCGACACAACATTTGAACATGCTCCTGTCTTCATGGTGAGTATCTTGTTATGGAAACATGTCACAGAAACTAATGCACAGCATGTATGATTATCTTGGGTGTTTTGCTTTCTAGCCCAAGGCTCCTCCTCTCATTACACTTCAACATAACTCTACAGACCAGACACACATCTTGACTGTAACTAACAGAGTCAAGTCCTGTAGAGTTAGGAACAAACTGTTGGAACTTTGCCAGTCAACATATGAAAAAGGACTAGCAAACCAATGACCCAATCAATATATTCCCCAGCTATGATGAGTAGTCTGAAACAAATACAGAACTACTAAAGTGAAGATTCAATCCAGAGAGTTTTCTCTTTTATTTGAAATGTTTTCTAGTCTTCTTTCCACTATAGAATTTCATTCTCATCCAGTTTCTCTAGTTCTATTAAAATGGTTGTGGTGGTTTGAGTGAGCTGTCACTCATAGTCATGGATATTTGAATACTTGGTCCCCAGTTGGCGGTGTTGTTTGGGGAGGTGTGGCTTTTTGGAGAAAGTGTATCACTGGAGGCCAACTGTCAGAGTTTCAAAGACTTGCATCATTGTTAGTTTGCTCTCTCTGCTTCCTACTTGCAGTCCAAGATGTGAGCCCAAAGCATCCTGCTCTAGCCTGCTGACTGCCATACTTCCCTGTCATGATGGACTCTTATCCCTCTGGAATCATGAGCCCAAATAAACCCTTCCTCTGTAAGTTGCCTTGGTCATCACAGCAATAGGAAGGTAACTAAGATAATGGTTAAAACCAACAAGCAAATAAATCAAGCTTGTATACTGATTTATCATAACTAACTTTAATCATGCTAACTTTAATAGTCTTAAAATCTATTTTACACTAAAATCAAAAAAGGAATAATTTAAAAAAATAAGACTTACACAATACTGAGAATTGAGTCTTTAAGCTTAATGGAATGGAGACATTTCCTCCACTGGGCTACAGATGAATGGACATACAAACTGCAGAAATAAAGTGAAGACTGTTAAGGCACAGGGTATCATCAATGCTTCTATCTAACAATGACTACAGGCACCCCCAAGAGGAAAGCAGAGCACCAGTCAATTTTTAGGAAAAGGGCTTGATACTTTTGTAAGAAAAGAGAAAGAACAAAGGGTAGGGATGGGGAGGGGAGAGGGAAAGAGAGAGAGAGGGGAGAGAGAGAGAGAGAGAGAGAGGAGGGAAGAATGGAGGAGAGAAGGAGTGCTAAAGACAGAGAAACAGGCCATTCACACAAACAGAAGTCTATGAAAATCCAAAGGCTAGAATTAGTATCGATACTAGAGTATTAACCAATGACACCAGCTACCTTTGGGTTGCCCCATGCCTTAGCATTTCTGCATAAAACCTTTTTCATGAATAATCCTACACCTCTATTACACTGAACTTTTAAGTGACACAGTGATTCACATCAGACAGTGGCTGACTCTATATAGTCTGCAGATTGCTATGGAAAAGACACATAGTGACCCTGCTTAACCTTTGGAAATACCCTGTTCTATAAGAGGCCCCACAGTATTAATAAGTGAATAAATTATGCCAGATATAGTGGCCCACGCCTTTAATCCTAGCATATAGGAGGCAGATGCAGGCAGATCTGAGTTCAAGGCCTGCATGGTCTTTTTTTTTTTTTTTTTTTTTTTTTTTCTCCAGACAGGGTTTCTCTGTGTAGCTTTGCACCTTTCCTGGATCTTGCTCTGTAGACCAGGCTGGCCTCTAACTCACAGACATCCGCCTGCCTCTGCCTCTGCCTCCCAAGTGCTGGGACTAAAGGCGTGCACCACCACAGCCCTGCTTTTTTGTTGTTGTTGTTGTTTTCTGCATGGTCTTATAGAACAAGTTCCAGGACAGCCAGGCTACATAGAAAAATCCTGTGTCAAAGAGGGGAAAAAAAAAAGTGAATAAACCATGTAATATAAATTATCATCTTCTGAGCTTCAAACTATGATTTATTCCTTTTGTAAAAAGATTTTTAAAATTTTGTGTGTATTTTGCCTGCACGTATGTCTGTATACTATGGGTGTACTTGGTAACTGTGGAGGCCTAGGACCAGAATTATACACAGTTGTGAGTTGTCATGTGAGTGCTGGGAATTGAACTGGATCTTCTACAAGAACAGCGAGCACTCTTAACCAATGAGCTATCTCTGAAGCCTCATTTTTTATTTATTCTCTCTCTCTCCTCTCCTCCCTCTCTCCCTCTCCCTTCCCCTCCCTCTCCCTCTCTCTCCCCCTCCCTCTCCCTCTCTCTCTCTCTCTCTCTCTCTCTCTCTCTCTCTCTCTCTCTCTCATGTGACAGGGTTTCTCTGTGTAGCCCTGGCTGTCCAGGAACTCGCTTTGTAGACCTGGTTGGCCTGGAACTCAGAGATCCGCCTGCCTCTGCCTCCCTAGTGCTGGGATTAAAGGTGTGCACCACCAGTGCCCAGTGCCCAGCACAATTTATTCTTAGTTCTATACCAGATTTAATTTTTTTTTTTGAGATAGGATCTTATTTTAGGCCAGGCTATCCTAAAATCCTTCTGTCTCATGATTATAGGCATGTACCACCATGTCTGACCCAGATTTAAAAATCCTGTTTACCTTTCCTTCTAAGGATATTACATAACGAGAACATTCTGTGACAAAAGAAGTTTACCATTTAAAACTAATGGAAGCCTAGTTTATGAAAGTTTATGAAAAATTTGCAACAAAAATTTCAAATTTTGTGTGTATAAAGTTTCTGTATTAATCTATACTTCTTGTTTATATTTATATTTATGATATTTATATTTCATTTATCTTTTGCTTAGGGCTTTTGTTTATGTAAAGGATCTCACTTCGCTCCATAGTCAAGGTTAACATGGAAGTTTCCATGGCCCATGCTGACCTTCAACTTGCAATCCTCCTCCCCAACCTCCTGAGATTACAGGCCTGTAGTACCATGTCTGTCTCATTTTTTAGTTTCAAGTGCAGAAGCAGAAGACTGAAGATATCGTCCTGTTAGGATGCTGGTACTTACCAGCCGTTCTGAGCTCCCAGCCACATGGTTGGTAAAAGACTACTCATTTTCTGAGCTTCTTCTCTCACCAGGTCTTGCTCATTTGGCAATACTGATATTTGATCTTTGTACACATCTGCATCGTTACTGGGAAAATGAGGCACAAGGAGAAAAAACCCACACTGAGTATACACATTAGCTTTAGTTTTCAGGAACTGAATAGTTCTACACTGAAGCTTACCACAGTGAACAAACACTGAGATTCCATTAAAGCCAGTATTAAACGCTTACTCATTAAGTAGTTCAACAACTGTACCAGAAATAGTAACACACTAGGAAGTTCAAAGTGGAGAAAGAAGAATAATATATAGTAATAAGACTCATCAGTTAATATCCAAGACTTTAATTATGGCTCTCAAAAAGAATTGAAAAAGCCACAAACCAACCAAACCAAAACATGATAGAAAAATTTATGGCTTCCCTATTAATTATTTTGAAGTTTATAATAGTTTTTTCTGGGGTGGGTGGGACAGAGAAGGGACATACAGTTTGTTTTAAAACCACTCACCCCCAAAGGAGGCTGATATATAATTTTTTTAA
Organism: Peromyscus nudipes; assembly: GCA_902168325.1. Taxonomy (NCBI): domain Eukaryota; kingdom Metazoa; phylum Chordata; class Mammalia; order Rodentia; family Cricetidae; genus Peromyscus; species Peromyscus nudipes. Next base: position 24,347 of record CABHPH010082924.1, on the reverse strand, counting down.
AAAGATTTATTTATTATGTGTACAGTGTTCTGCCTGCATGTATTCCTGCAGGCCAGAAGAGGGCACCAGATCTCATTACAGATGGTTGTGAGCCACCATGTGGGTGCTGGGAATTGAACTCAGGACCTCTGGAAGAGCAGCCAGTGCTCTTGACCACTGAGACATCTCTCCAGCCCCCTAGCCATCTCTCCAGATGTAATTAATTATATATTTTTTAATGTATAATTAATCTTATAAAATAAATTACAGCAAAACATGCTTATATTCCATCATAAACCCCTTCTTTTGTATTGTCAAGTCATAGTATGTAGACAACGTAAAAACTGGGCTATCAAATTCAAAATGACTTCATTCTAAATGCTAATAAACTCTTGGTTGCTCTATATACTAAGAAAAATAATTGTAGAAAGGACCAGTTTACAAAGGGGATGGAAGTATGTACTTAAATGGCAGAAGCCTCAACAACAAAACCTGGATCAGAAAATTCAAAAGGGCCATCTCAACTATTATTTTGGGAAACACCAAACAATGACAAATTTAAACAATGTCTAATTTTGATGATAACTGAAGTAAGAGTAAGTATGGAGAAAAAAACCTGGAATCGTTGATAGGATGTAAGTCAGAACACCACAATGAAGACACTTGGACTAATATACTATATGGACAAGGGTATGTTTTTTGTTTCTTTTTTTGTTTTTTTGAGACAGGGTTTCTGTGTAGTTTTGGTGCCTGTCCTGGATCTTGCTCTGTAGACTAGGCTGGCCTCGAACTCATAGAGATCCTCCTGGCTCTGCCTCCCGAGTGCTGGGATTAAAGGCGTGCGCCATCACTGCCCGGCTTGTTTCTTTTGTTAAATGTTAGAAAATATAGTGAAGAAATGGATTGAGTTGGGAGATGGTGGTGCAAGCCTTTAATCCCAGCACTCGGGAGGCAGAGGCAGGGGGATCTCTGTGAGTTCGAGGCCAGCCTGATCTACAGAGTGAGTTCTAACACAGTAAAGTCTATACAGAGAAACCCTGTCTCAAAAAACCAAGAAAGGATGGAAAAATCTCCAGAGAAACTAAAAGGAGAGAATTAAAACGTCCTTATAGTTCCCTATAAGAATGACAATTAGTGGGCATTCTGACTATTTAGCACTATTTGACTCTCTGTGTCTGTGCCCCTCTCCCAAATTACTGATCTAGGATGCATACCTTGACTGGAACACTGGGGAGAGATCTTCTGGGATCTGAACTCCCAGTGGATCTGTAAACACATGCTCTGTGTACACACCAGGTTGAGAGATGTCCACAGCATCTTCAGTTGACCCCGCATTGCCCTCCGTGGCTTCAGTTGCTTCTTCTGCTGTAGGAACATTTTCATCAACCTCACTAATTTCGGCTTCCATTTCTATAAAAACATAAACACTCTATGCTGAATGAGTTTTTCTACTCCAAAACTTGTACCACATAAGCGGGAACTCCACCCCACTGAACCCTCCCTGGCACTGCAGTGACATGGAGAACTCCTTCTCTCACACAGTCACTGCAGCAGCTTCTTTCCGGCTCTTTTACCCTGGCTACTTTAAGGTCGACAAGTCTATACCGTGGCACTCTCAGGATTGGCCAGACTCTCCACAAGTGTACCTGGTGGCTTTTCTATCACTGGAGAAGCACCGTTGGTACTGGGGGAGGTGGCAGTTCCTGTCGCTCCTTCCGTGGCGCACCCAACTACTGTGATGCCTCCCAGCAAGCTGTCCATCTCTGCAGAGCTGTTGCTGGTCATGCTTCCACACAAAGATGCTTTGTCTACCTGACCAGATTCAGAAAGTTCTTCTCCTGCAGGGTAGTCTGTTTCCCGAGCTCCTAAAAAAAGCAATTTTCTCTGAATACCCAGTAAACTAAGCAGCAGTTATTTTCTATTAAAGCAACTCTAGGTCTGAAATGAGAGTACACAGGTGAAACATGCGGCTACTAGCATGTATCGCCAAGAAGGCAGTGTTAACTTATTCAAAGTAATCTTGATAAAATGAAAAAGTAATTAAGAGGTAAAACAACATTTCTATTAGTTCCTATTCTAATGAAAAACATGTTAGAGATAATACCTGCTTTTTTGTTTTGTTTTCTATGAGATAAGGCAGGCAACATGGTCCGAAGGTAAAGAACATCTGTTGCATAAACCTGATGACTTGAGTTTGGTCCCTATAACTCACCAATGGGAAGATAAAACCAACTCCCTAAAGTTTTCTTCTGGTTTCTATACATGCACCGTGGCATGGGTACATTCCTATACACAATAATAAATAAAAAATTAAAAAGCATTTATAATATGAATTATTAAAGTTAGACAACAAAATGGAGTGGGTGTGGTTTTTGGAGACAAGGTCTCACTTGGTCCACACTGGCCTTGAACTCTATGTAGTCAAGGCTGACCTTAGAGTCCTGATCTTCCTGCTTTCACCTCCCAAAAGCTGGGATTACAGGTGTATACCACCACACCTGGCTAAGCCATAATAATACAAAACAGCAAAGATGACAGCACGATGCTCAGTTGGCAAAGCCCCTGCTGCATAAGCCTGATGGTCCAAGTCTGATCCCAGGAACCGTTTTCAGGTTGAGGAAGAGAATCAACTCCATAAAGTCCTCTGACCTCCATACATGTACCATAGCATATGCAGTCTCTCTACACACCATACACATACACAATAAAAAAATTTTTAAAGACTGAAAAGGGTCCCACATTTTCAGGAATTAGTAACTATTTATACACTAAGTAAAAAAGAAAACGAATTAGTGGTCAAATAGCCAATATACAATACAATCAGTTAACAAATGGGGCCAAAAAATTAATGTAAATCATGCATCATATTCAATTTAATATCCTGGCTTCACTCCTGTACTAATTAATCTAGGGAGCTCATCATCCTCTATCAACAGCTATCTTCTCATATTGCCATTTTTAAAATATTCTTCACACTATTTTTCAATAGTTAAAGAACATATTGTTATTCAATGACTTCCAGTTTACTTTAAATCTCTTTTTTTTTTTTGGTTTTTGGTTTTTTTTTTTTTTTTTTGTTTTTTCGAGACAGGGTTTCTCTGTGTAGCTTTGCGCCTTTCCTGGAACTCACTTGGTAGCCCAGGCTGGCCTCGAACTCACAGAGATCCGCCTGCCTCTGCCTCTCGAGTGCTGGGATTAAAGGCGTGCGCCACCAACGCCCGGCAAATCTTCTCCTACTAGAACATAAAACCTGTAAACAACAAGCCACACGCATTTCCACCTGGAAGGAAGCATAGAGTACAGAGAGGGAGGAGCAAGAAACTCGCTTTACCTGGGACACTTGCAATGCACAGAACATGAGAATTGCAAACAGTGAAACTATCCAGGATGTTGCCAGGCTGAACAGCATCAATGATGATAACCTTTGTAGCTGAATGGGTGCTAGTACAGATCCATACTTGACTGGACAACTCTTCTTGATTTTTTAATTCTTTTTGCTGTTCCTGAGTAGGCAGAGGACAATGTTTAAAATTATATGAATGTGAAAATATCCCTAAGACTGTGTTCTTATACTAAAATGCAGTATTATTTCAAATTATTTCCAGATTATTTGGAAGGGTCAAGCTATAATTGTTTATCAGTATTACTAGAGTAAAACTAGTAGTTAAACAGATTGGTGGTTAAAAAAGAGTCGGTATCTTTTTTGTGGTAGTGGTCATATATGTTTGGCAAAATGGAACTGTAGTCACTTGAATACATGTAAATAAAACTTCAATAAAATGTATATTAAAGGGACATATGGGGAAAATAGCAAGTTCACAGTAATCCCCACTACAGGTTGCCTCAAATAAGTTTTGTATTTAAGAGCTGAACTTCTACACTCATAGACCAGGAGGTCAAATATTAGTGCATACTTGCCTTGAGTTCCTGATCCAACTTATCTAAACTACTCTGAGATGCACTTCGCTGTTTACTGCCTTCAGTGTCCAGACCAGCAACGTCCTTGTAAAATACACTTGCTCCAACAACAGAACCACCGTCTCTCGTCTTGCCACCAGATAAATTGACTCCTACAGCACACCACAGCTTCTCGGACGTAGGGAGTGAGAGAGAAAGGGATTAAGTCATTTTTTTTTTCCTCTACAAATAGTAAGAAAATTTTCACCTTTTCTTAAAATAATTAAAGGTGGAACCATGGGTATTTTAATATACTTCTAATGTTATATATTGGATGTGGTAGCACATGCCTAAAATAATAGCACTTAGGAGAATAAGGCAAAGATAAAGGGGTTGAGCCCAAAACATGGAAGAAAAAAGAGTTCAAGGTCATCCTGGATTATACAGATTCTGTCACAAAATAAAAAAAATTACCACGTTTTAAAATGAGAAATCATTTTACTACAAAAAGCGCTGTTTAAATAGTTGTTTTTTGGGGGGGTGGGGGGTGGGTGAGGGTTTACTCCTAAAGTCTTTCCTTCAGTGTCACAATTAGCTTACCTTCATAGATGCATCTTTTTCGTCTAGTGGTCTGAGATAGACAGGCACAGGTAGATTTTTCATCTTATTTTCCCCTTGACCATTAGCCACCTAATAGAGGGGGAATACATATTAGTAAGTCCCATTAACACTGAACTTACAGAACCACTGAGACACAGGCAATTCCTGAAATTAAGTTCAGCTTGATTCTGTCATTCTTACTTGAAAAATAAGCAAAAACTCCAGTAGCAATTACAGACAATAAGCAGACAAGCTCAATAGGAGGCAGAAGTTCACAATCACACATGTACACACGAGTACATGTTTGTATACAGAAAAGCTTAGTTTTTTAGGAGTATAGACCTAGCATAGAATGTTTTATTTACATTGTAGGGCTCTAGAAAATAGCCTGAAAACCCCTATTTTCCATATTTCTATAAATGTGCCAAGTCCAAGCAGGCTGAAATGAGCAATTTATGACATTATTTTCAGTTCACATTTCCATGCATACTTCTCTCAACGTGCATTCCCTGTTACATGCTCTCATCACATTCCCAAGTTACCTGTTTGTACTTCTGAGGCAGACTCCAGCCGAAAGCTTGTACTCGACCATCTTCCTTCTGAACATGCGCCTTCACCTGCCGATACTGCTCTCTCTTTTGCTCTCTGCGGGAAGCTAAACTAGCCTCAGTTCTAAAAGAAGACATTTGCAGATGTAAGTAAGTGAATGCAACAAAAACTATAATCTCAGTCTGAGTCACCCTCAATTTCATAGAGAATTCAAGGCCACCCTGGGATACACGATCCACATGCACCATTCGAACACAAGGATTATACCAAAGCTGATCTTTCCCTGTTTGTGAAACCAGCCTTCTGCAGGTAGTAAGCAGCATGTTGTATTAAATTGAGTTATCAAACTTAGGAGGTTTCAGATGCTATATATAAAGGGAAAATGTTCTAAAGTAATTTGGGATCTTCTTATTCTTATTTAACAAATACTAAGAATTTTCTAATGCCAGATATTGTGCCATAGTATGCTCAGGGGGTGATTAAGCTAAACTTTTACATTCTACTCACTAGTTCATTTTTTAAAAATTTAATTATTTTAATTTGATGTGTTTTGAGTGTTTTGCCTACATGGATGTCTGTGCACCATGTGAATGCCTGGTGTCCTCAGATGCCAGAAGAGAACATTGGATTCCCTAGGACTGGAGTTTCAGATCATTGCAAGCCACCACATGGGTGCTGGAAACCAGACCCAGGTCCTCCGGAAGAACAGCAGAGTTCTTAACCTCTGAGCCAGCTCTCTAGCTCCTGTTCACTTATGTTAGAAAACAAAAAGGCAAACTGACTTAGTAAGCTTCAGAGATATGGAATAAAATATAAAAATGATTCTAAAACTAATTTCTCTTTCTTTTGGACATTTATATTTTTGTGAGGTGACTTTCTGCATCAACCACAGTTTGCAAAATCTACTGGTATGTCAGACACTATACATAGTGTACAATGCAATATTAACCTAACACCTTTGAAATAGGTTATAATACATCCGGGCGGTGGTAGCGCACGCTTTTTATCCCAGCAGTTGGGAGGCAGAGGCAGGTGGATCTCTGTGAGTTCAAGGCCAGACTGGTCTACAGAGTGAATTCCAGGACAGGCTCCAAAGCTACCCAGAAAAACCCTGTCTCAAAAAACAAAACAAACAAACAAACAAACAAACAAAAAATAGGTTATAATAACTTTTCAGAGAGAAAAATAAAGGGCTCTAAGAGATTATTTGTCCACATGCAGAGTCAGAAGTCCTTTTGACAACCAAGGGAAATATTAAAAACTCAGGATTAAAGCCTTAAATTAAATATTCAGTATTTTTTTTTAAGTTTTTAAAAAAATAATTTATTTTTATTTTATGTGCATTGGTGTTTTGCCTGTGTTTATGTCTGTGTGAGGGTGTCAGATCTTAGAGTTACAGACAGTTGTGAGCTGCCATGTGGATGCTGAGAATTGAACTCAGGTCCTCTGGAAGAGCAGTCAGTGCTCTTAACCACTGAGCCATCTCTCCAGGCCCAGTATTCAGTATTTCTATTGATATTTATCAATGCTATTGCGTCAACAAAAATTCTTCTTCCTTATGAAAACTATGAAGTGCAATTTTCTTTTTTTAAAAATTAGTATTACATTTTATTTACTGTGCATGTGTGTGTGTGCGTTTGAATGTGTGCTATGGTGTGCCTGGGGGGGGGGCAGGGGACAACTTATTGGAAGGCAGTTCTTTTCCTTCTAACATATAGGTCCCAGGAATCAATCTCAGTTTACCAAGGTTGGTGGCAAGCACCCTTACCTGCTGAGCCTGCACTAGCAGGCTGAAGTGCAACTTTCCCAAGTACTGGCTACAAGTCATTCATTCATTCATTCATTCGTTTTGGGGCCCAGGATGTCCTCAAAATTGCAGTCCTCCTGCCTCAGTTTCCACAGGTTTAGAATTATATTACATAGCCCTACAGGTAATTTACTTTAAAGGCATCCATCCATGTCATAGAAACCCATCCTTCTTTTTTCTTCTCTCCACAACCCACCCCACAACATAATTTTCTCTGTTCATTAAAATGGGGTTTAAGTATGTAGTTGATGCTAGCCTGAACTGTCTATACAGACCAGGCTGGCCATGAAATAGTGATAATCCTCTTGTGTACTGGGATTAACAAGGCTAAGCTATTATGTCTGGCTAGAAATAGTTTCTTTAGAGTTATCTGAATTTCTGTGAAGGAATCAGGAAGGGATGAGAGATTCCAGCGATGAACTTACTCTAGGCATGACCGTTGCCTGGAATACTTACTCCTCACTAAGGAAATCAAATGCCTTGGACTTATCACCAGGGAGTTGAGCTAAGGTGCTGCTTCTTTTCTTTACAGAGGGAGTCACGTGAGAAGTGGGTGCATTGTACTTCAGATTCACAGGGGGTTCAGGCTTCTTTGTTGCATTACTTGAAGAGCTGAAGAGTCGGCTGAAACTAACAAAACAAAACAATCAAACAAACAAAATCCACAAGTATATCTATCATATGCACTGTGAAAACCAATACTGGATTTTCCATAAATTTTTATGCTTAGGAAAATTTCAAAGACTTTGCAAGGCAGTGAGTTAGACATTAGCAAAACCAGTTTTTATAGTTATACTACAGCCTGAGTAGTCAGTCACAGCCAAACTTGGTCATTCAGGAGAAAGAAACTATTGCTTAGAATGCCAGACGCCTGTTCTTTAATCAGCAAGTTCCACAATCAAAGAGATGCTCCTGCATCTAGAAAGCTTCTACTGAATAAACACAATACAAAGGTTCCTTGGCTAGCTCCTACTGGGGACAACATCACAGTGGTTGTTAAGCAGCAAGGTAACGACTGTGTGATGACAGCAGAATCTCAGTGTGCAGCACTAAGGACAGTCAAATCACCAAGATAACTCGTGTCATGAATTTTCTAAGCTCAATTTAAGCAACTATTTTCATGTCCACAGTTTTAAAATATTTATGCTTCCAGTAAGCAGACTAATACTAAAAGGGTAAGTTTTAACTTCAGTAAACACACAGTACTTTTGGTACAAACATAATAGTTTAACACACACAGACAAACCAAGCAGTACAAATACTAAATTTCTCATCTTTCCTTTGATGGGGATTCATGTAACTGTCAATTTTACAATCAATTCCCCACTATTTTATGTAAACTGGCAGAAGATTCCATCAAATGCATAACCAACACAATGCAGCTTACGATAGCCTACTTTGGGTCCTCAAGCACAGCCTTACCGAGTTGGCATGCTGCATATTAAAGAGAAGAACTTCAGTTTAGCTATTTCCTCCCAACTGGGAAAAGTCAGTGTAATGTTCTTGTCGTGAAGCACCTTAGGACCACCTATGCTTATGGTCCTCAGTATACTTACAACTGCCAGATGCTGGACCTTTTTTTTTCTTGCATGGCTGGATTTTCTCTTGATGCTCTAAATTAAAAAAAGTATTATTAGATAGGTCTTCTACTCTTTCTCCAAAGAGCAAAAGACCCAGGAAATTCATGGGCTACACAAAGTCAACAACTGAATTTAGCAAACAGTTGCTTTAATCTTTCATGAAACAGCCTGCTAAATCTAACCCTGCTTAGATAGATTGCTAGACCTCCTTAAAGAGCTCTGACTCTTGTCAGATTATTCCTGGGTTAGACAAATTGAGCCAACAAGCATCAATGTTGGTATTTAAAATTTTCCACTCTTTTGTTATTGTTAAGAAACAAGGTCTACTATGTTGCCCAGACTAGCTCTGAACTTTTGGTCATAAGCAGTGCTCTCTAAGTGGCTAGAGTACAGGAGCAGACTACTATGACTAACAATATTAAAGTATTTAAGCTGCTAAGTATAATGGTACATTACTCTAATCCCAGCACTCATGGAGCTGAGGTAGAAGGATCACAAGTTTGGGGCCAGTTTGGAACAAGACCTTCCCTCAAAAAAACAAATATTAGCAAAGCAAGAAAAAAAATATTGAAAAGATAGCTAGCTAGCTCCCTCTTTAAAATACTGCCTTATAAATCCCTGTCCTAACTTGAAGTTTTTTTTTTTTTATCTGCACTTTTAACTCACAAAACAGTTTGTAACTATACTGCTCTGAATAGGCCACTTAATAAGTAGGTAGTGCTAAAAATGATGTAATTATAAGGAAGTAAAGGCTGGAGGTTAGATTTGTAAACTAATGTATAAATTTGATGTGATAATCCAAACTCAAGAATAAATATGAGTAAATTAACAGGAAGTCAGTTGGCAAACTTCAAGAGCTATTTCTGCATTAAAGGAACACTGTTACTGAAACTGTGACCACTGGATGGCAGCACTAGGTGAGCTTTAAGAGTTAATGAAGGAAAACTAAGTGTCCTCTCACAGGTGGAAGTTTAAAAAGAAGTCAGCTTGAATGCAAAAAAGTGATTACTAGGGGATAGCAGGTGGGGAGAGTGACTAAAGAGAGGCCGGATTTGATGACTATATTGCACTGTATGCACATACTGGCATGTAACTTTATTAATAGGAATCATTAAAACATGTTAATGATGAAAACAAAGATCTAGTTGACTAAAATAGAAGGTACATTCTGCATGAAGGAAGGGAGAATCAGGTATATTTTAAGGGAGATACTAAATAAAGACAATTTTTCCTATACTGCATGTGAAATTGACAGGGAAAGAATAATATCAATTTTTGTATTTTTTTAAAATGACCATTATTCCTAAGTAACAACAATTATCTTTTACAGGTTATGGTAACGATTATCTTTTACAGGTTATGGTAGCATCCACCATGGTCCTGTACTATTTCAAAAGAGACCTAGTCTTTGGGCTATCTCTGATCTTGTTCTATTACTAGTCTAAATGTAAACTGAGAAAACTTCTCCTAGTGAACAAACAAAATGGCATGAACCCTCAGGCAGGACTTTAGCTGGCAATGAAGGAGCGCATGCATCTAGCGAAACAACAGGAAACATCAGGGTACTCATCAATACTGACCGGATCATCTCTGTCCATCGAACAGCTTCTTGAAGCTCCATCAGCCTCTCTTTGTATTGGTTTCTCTCCATGAGAACTCGGGCCATTTCCACTCTAGTGAACCGCTTCCTCTGGGCTGTGGGAATGTCACTCTAGAACGTTAAGAGGAGGGCAAATCACACTGAAGTTTACATATGTTTTGGTGTTAACCTCACACTGAAACCAAATATTAAGTTTTTAAACATTTCTTTAGAGTTTAATAAAGAAATGTTTTGGGAAGGCTGGGGGCTGGGAGGAGGGAGGGGAGGGGAATCTGTGGTTGGAATGTAAAATAAATAGAAAATTTCTTAATAAAAAAATTAAAAGAAATGTTTTAATTTAATGACTTTAAAATGTCCTTATAAAATAAAATCAGATACTCAATTTTTATATATGACTTAAAGTAGGCAATTTAATTTCTGAGTATATAAACATTAATATTGAACATGTAAAAGAATTAAAATTATAAATTTTCAGCTAATACCAAATAAAGAGATTTAATATGCCCTCATAAATTTTACTTGGAAACATTATTGTAACATTTTAAATTCATGGTCTGTGACATTCAGAAAACAGTTACAATTAGTTCCAAAAGAGGTTCATTTATCTCAAATTATCAATCCATTGACATATCCAGAAGCCAACATAAATAGTGAACTTATTATCTAGTTGCTAAGGAACCCAACTATAGCAGTAAAAACAAACAAAACAACAACACACCACCAGCGGAAACACAAGATTAAGTCAGAATTATTGCTACAGGGAATAGAATATGAACATGGAAGACATACAGGAGTAAGGCTCCAAAGAGCATGTCCAAGTTAACTTCCTTCTGCTGCTGCTTCTCAACCTTCTTCTGGGGAAGCAGATAGGTTTAATTATAGGGTTTGGTTTTGTTGAGAGGAGCATGTACATTTTAGATCAAGACTGAAATCTTGGAACAGTGAGACAGAATGTGAACGAAGCTCATAGCAGTCTTTCCACTTTGTCTTCCTGCCTCAAAACTTAGCCTACCTCTTCAAATAAAAGCCATTCACAAATAGCAAAAGGCCTGAATTCTGCCCAGAGGCAGGCAGATCTCTGCGTTCGAGGCCAGCCTGGTCTATACATAGAGTTCCAGGACAGCCAGGGCTACACAGAGAAATCCTGTCTCTGAAATCAGCAACACAGTAATAGTACTACTAGGTATACTGGGGGTGGGGATGGGGAGGAGACAGAAATCTCCATACCAAAGACTTATACTGTACTATATTGTTCTGGTTTTCTGTTTGCTTCTTTTTTCTTTTATTGGAGGTGTTGATTGAGACAAGTTCTCACTACATACATAGCCCTGGAACTCCCTATTTAGAACAGACTGAACTCAAAGTCACAAAACCCTTCCTGCCTTGAGTATTGGGATTAAAGGGTGTACCATTACACCTGGCTGTTTTTTTTTTGTTTTAGACAATATCTTACTGTGTAATCCAGGCTAGTACAACTGACATCCCTACACATAGCCCAAATTTGCCATCCTCTTACCTCAGTCTTTTTACATGCTGGGGTCACAAGTGTAGTAGTTTGAATGCAATTGGCCCCCATAATCTCATAGGGAGTGGCATTATTAGGAGGTGTGGCTTTGTTGGAGTGTGTATGGCGTTGTTGGAGGAAGTGTATCACTGTGGGGGTGGGCTTTGAGGTTTCTTATGCTCAGGATACTTCCTATTGCCTGCAAGATGCAAAACTCAGTTCCAGCACCACATCTGCCTGCACTCCACCATGCTCCCCGTGGTGATGATGATAATGGCCTGAACCTCTGAAACTGTAAGCGAGCCACCCCAATTAAGAGTTGCCATGGTCATGGTGTCTCTTTACAGAAATAGAAAACCATAAGACAACAAGCAAGTACCACACCTGGTTTATTATAATGCTTTTTTAAAAAAAATAATTTATTCTTATTTTATGTTCATTGGTGTTTTGCCCGCATGTATGTCTGTGTGAGAGTGTCAGATCCTCTGGAACTGGAGTTACAGACAGGTGTGAGCTGCCACGTGGGTGCTGGGAATTGAAAACAGGCCCTCTAGAAGAGCAGTCAATCAATGCTCTTAACTGCTGAGCCATCTCTCCATAATGCTTTTAACAACAGGATTGTTTGTTGTGATAAAAAGCTGAAATAACCTAAATATTCATTAACAAGGAAACAGAAAAACTGTAGAGTATTCCTATAATGGAATACTAAGAATGAACTACAGCAGTTACTGCAACACAAGAGAGCTTCAAAGTATACTCAAAGAAAAACAGCAAGTCTCCAAGATGGAATATAGTGTTTCTGTGGTACTAGAGATTAAACCAGGGTCTTGAGCATGCTAGCCAAGTGTTCTACCACTGAGTCAAGCCCTCCGTCCCCAAATGTAGTATATGAAACAAAACCAACACCATACTTTGTAGAAATATACAGAAGTAGGTAATTTAATTTCCAAATACAAACATATTATTTTAATATTTTATTAAAGAATTCTGATGCTGGGTATGGTGGTGCAGACTTTTAATCCCATAAGTCAGGAGGCAAAAAGTAGGCAGATCTCTATGAGTTTGAAGCTAGCCTGATCTACATAGTGAGTTTCAAGCCAAATAGGGGCTACAAAGTGAGAATGTTTCAGAAAGGAAATTTAGTGCATATTTGGGGCAGGAGATAAAAAAAAAAAAAATTTAGCTGTTGTTTATACAGACTTGATATGCTATTCTAAGATCTTCATAGAAATGTCAACTATGTATGTGTGTGTCTCCTAGTTCCTTTCCTGTGCATTGATAAAACAGTGACCAAAACTAACTTAGGGGAAGAAAAGATTTATTGGGTTTATACCTCCAGGTCAGAGTCCCTCAAGGGAAATCGAAGGAGAAACATAAGCAGAACTTGAAGCAGAAACCATGGGAATGTTACTTGCTAGCTTGTTTTCTGGTCTATGCTTGACTAGCTTTCCTATAGAGCCCAGAATTATCTGCCTAGGGATGGTTCCATCCATAATAGTCTTGGCTCTCCCATATCAATTAGCAAGACAATCCCTCATAGATATGCCCACAGACCAGCCCAATGAAGACATTCATTCAAGGGAGACTCTTTTTTTTTTTTTTAGGTGACTGATTATAGTCAGTGGTAAGTTGACAATTCATGAAAACTAGGACAATGTGTACATACTTACATGATGAAATTTTTTTTTTTAGTTAAATAAATGAGAAAGAATCATGGCTTCATCTGGGTTGAGAGAAATTTTTGGCAATTCTAGGCTTTTAAAAAATTATATTTATAGCTGGGTGGTGGTGGTGCAAATCTTTAATCCCAACACTTGGGAGGCAGAGGCAGGCAGATCTCTGTGAGTTTGAGGCCAGCCTGGGCTACAGAGTGAGTTCCAGGAAAGGCTCCAAAACTACACAGAGACACCCTGTCTCAAAACCACCCCCCCCCAAAAAAAATTATATTTATAATTTAGTGTGTCTGTGTGTTTTGTGTGTAATGTGTATCTATGTATGTGTATGGATGTATGCATTCTACAACATACATGTGGACAACTTGTGGGAGTCAGTTCTCTTTACTATGTGGTCCTGGGGATTAAACTCAGGTCATCAGGCTTGGCAATAAGTACCTTTATATGCAAGCCCATCCAAAAATATTTAATTAATTAATTAATGACTTCTTCTGGATTCTTGGGACCAGGTACACATGTGGTGTACATACATACAGGCAAGCAAAACACATAAAATTGTGTGTGTGTGTACACATGTGTGCCACATTATGTGTGATGTGTGTGGTTAGAGGATTGTTAAGTTTGAGGCCTGTCTGGGCTACCTAACAAAACCTTACCTTTTAAAAATCAGAAATAATAGCATGCTAACATAGGTCAGAACACTGAACCACCAAGGAAAAGTTAGCGCACAGCACTAGAAAACACAGCATGTAGAAACATGAGCCAGTTATTCATGACCCATAAAATTAAATATTGTCAAGGAACTCCCAAATATCCAAAAGCTGTAAGAAAAACAGCGCCAAATCATAACCTTACATCATCATCGTCTTTTGCTTTTTGCCTTGCATCTTCAGCTTCTGCACGAGCTCTAGAATGGGGGAAAAACCCAAACAAAACATGTTATCAGAATTGAATTAATCTTCAAAAATAATGAGAGAAAAGGTAAACAGTTTTAAATGTTATCACAGCACCTCTTAAAACAAAGTCAGGCTGGGCCAGGCATGGTGGTGCACACCTATAATCTGAGCATTTGGAAGTTGAGATAGGAGGATTAGGAGTTCAAGGCCATTCTCGGTTACACAATAAGCTTAAGGCCAGCCTGGGCTACGTATTACCCAGTCTCAAAAAAATAAAATAAATTAAATTAAATTAAACAAACAAACAAACAAAAAATAAAACAAACAAAAAACCAAACCCAAAAAGGTTAGCCACAGCAGCATAGGCTTATAATCTTAGCTTCTTGAGGTCAGAGGACGGTTGTTTAAGGCCATTCTCTGCTACACACAGTGAATTAGAGGCCAGCCTGAATTACATAAGACTATCTCAAGAACAGGAAACAACAACAAAAACCAGTTAGGTAGAGGAAATCAATGAATTTTAAGATTTAAGGTTTCTGTGTTGTTTGTTTTTAAAGATTTATTTTTATGTGTGTGAGCACATGAGTATATACGAGGTAGTGGATAACCAGGTGAGCGTGAGACAACTAATGTGGATGCTGGGAACTGAACTCAGGTCCTCTGGAAATGCGCAAGTGCTCTTAACCATTGAGCAGTTTCTCCAACCCTTAAGTTTTTTTTTTTTTAAAGATTTACCCTATCCTTTATTTGTTTATTTATTGAATGTGTGTGTGTCTGTGTGTGTGTCTGTGTCTGTGTGTGTGCAGGCATCCAGAGAGATCAGAAAAGAGTGCTGGATCCCCTGAAGCAGGCAATTGAGGGCTACCTGGTGTGGGTTGTCTCTGGTCCTCTGGAAGAGCAAGCAACAAGTGCTCTTAACTCCTGAACCATCTGTCCAGCCCACAGTTACAACTTTTGACACCAAGATTAATAGGAAAAAGAAAAACAAAACAAAAGCAAACCCCACAACTTTTTGGTTAAGAGACTGGTTGTTGGAACAGAGGGACCAGCTCAGAGTAGAGGCAAATGGTTGAGACACTTTACTTTCTCCAGGTAGCTCTTGGCCCTTCCTGGTTTGAGGGAGCTCAAGGCCTCAGTCTCAGGGTTATACCTACAATCCTTTGTGGCACCCTGGCAAGATGTTTGATTCAGAGCAGGGGTGTGTCCCAGGGTAGATGTGAACACAGCCCCACACGCATAGATGACAGCCTCAATGTCAAAGGCTAGAAATGACTGGTTTCCAGCAGCTGTTGAAACTTACTTTCTGAGCTCCTCCTCCAACTCTTTGTTCTTTTCCTCTAGCTTCAGCTTGGCCTGTTTCACAGCCTCCAATTCTCCCTGCAGCACATCTTTCTCACAGGTCAGCTCATCCACTTTTGCTATTAAATCATTCTTCACTACATTCAAAGCATTTCTAAAAAACACATATTTCAAATGCATCATTACAAATTACTTTTCCATCTTTGTAGACTAAAGTCACTGTCAAATCATAAAGCTGAACAACTGAGAACTTAAACATTCTTCCTGATGTTTTTTATAGAAAAGGCCATAAAACAATAGCTTAATGTTTGCTCTTTATACTTGCCAAGCTAATAATGGATAAAACAAGACATACCACCAATAGATAAAATCAGCATTAAGAAAGGTTAAACTTAAAAAACAGCTTTCTAGTCAGGTGCTGGCAGCACATGTCAATAATCCCAGCACTCTGAAGGCAGATGCAGGTGGATCTAAGTTCAAGGCCAGCCTGGTCTACAGAGGGAGTTCCAGGACAGCCAGGACAACACAGAGAAATTCTGTCTCAAAAAACAAAAAACAAACAAAAACCAAAATAAACCAAGATTTCTAGGACTACTATTATTGAAGTTTCAACAATACAGTCAAATTTTCCTTGAAGTTGTATTTAGTAACTCCTGAGAAAGTAGTTTAAATTAGAAATAAACTGAAAGAAAAAAGAAGAGGTATCGTCCATTCGGATAGGTTGGGTGTGACCTCATTTACAGTTAGTGGCAGTCTGTGTGGATAGACACAGTTGTTCCAAAATTGTTGACACAGCAAATTGACAAGTGGACCCTATCTGCTTTTTCACATGACAAAGGACCTGTATTCTAACATGCTGCTTGAGGGCCTTAAGACTCCACAAACTACCCAAGAATATACAACTATGAAGGAGAGATCTACAGAAGTGTCTGCATAGAAGCTAACACATTCACGCGGAAATGTAAAAAACTCAAAGAGAATAAGAAAACAGCACCTCTTAGCAGGAAAAAGAGATGCACAACACATCCAGAATATTGATACTTGTATGGTGGAAAAGAAATAAAAACTATATTTCTACAAAAATAACAGAGCAATAAAACCTATCAGAGCAAAGAAGGGCTCATTACCCATTGCACAGATGTTGAGAAGAGAACGTAATTAGGTAGGGAGACAGCACAATGTTGTGTTAAATTAATATAAAAATCACTGACTTGGAGAGAAGAAAACACATTTCTTTTATTCCATGTTAAACTTTCATACTTACTTGGTTTCCAGCAGCTGTGTATTCTCTAGTATGAGATTCTCCACTTCACGACCCATTCCTATCAAAAGGAAAATGATAAAAACTTTGAAAATAAATTTATCAATAATTACATATAAGCTATGGTCCTCCTAAGTTATATTATTTTAACCTTTCCTTTAATCATATTATCTACATTGTTTATGTATTTATTGAAATGATTATGAAATTATAAATAACTAGTCATCACAAACCAAAGCTGAGGAATTTATTGGCTAAATCTCTTTGTTACTGTTGATTTCGTTTTTTTTGAGATGGGTCTTGCTAAGTTATGTTGTTCAGATTGTCTTAATTTCCGTAGCTCAAGTGATCTTCCCTCCTCAACTTCCCAACAGCTGGTGTTGCAGATGCAAGCCATCACCCCAGGCTCTTCTTGGCCAGTTCTTTACATCTATCAATTAATTTTGTTTTGCGTAGATAGGATTTCAGGAGGATCAAGACTTTTCTGCCAGACTTTTTTTGTTTTTATTTTGTTTTGAGACAAGGTTTCTTTGTGTAACAGCCCTGGCTGTCATGGAACTCGCTTTGTAGACCAGGCCTGTAGATCTGCCTGCCTCTGTCCTGAGGGCTGGGATTAAAGGTATGTACCACCACTGCCCAGATGTTCTTAATAAGTATTATTATTTAGGGGAATAATGAACATTGATAGGGATCAGAAATGATTTCTAAATCACAGCTGCTATTGTAGGCTTCTGCCTAAGAAATTATATTTGACTAATCGAGGATAAGCAGAAGTAAGGCCAAAGATAGAACCCCAAAGCAGATGAAACCTTACCAAAGAAATTATGGTCTTAAAGCCCATGCATTCCATGAAAAGCAAAAACAAAGAACAAGAAATGTTTTATGTAAAAAAACAGCATGAAAACATATCATTAATCTATAAAGTTCTAGCATGATATGAAAAACATCTGGACTCACAATGTTATGATTCAATGCATAATGATGTGCAAAAGGCAGAAATAAAGATGATTTCCTTCATTCACAAGGATGGTCTCTGATATACTTAAAAATGTTTCACCAATTCTTCCTCACATTAATTTGAATATAATTATAATGAAAACTCCCAATCAGTACTACAAAGTGTTCTACAAAATGACACACTTAAAATAATAATTTTCAGTTGCCACTTTATAGAATTGTGCTTAATATTTTCACAAATACTATAAGATAGAGTATTTAATGTAATATAGTCATTTTTCAGAAAAATAAAACTATTTACTTCTCATAAGAGATTGGAGAATGTTGGAGGAAAAAAAAAAAAAACAGCCCAAGCAAAACAAAGCCTAACTTCCCCCAAGATTCATGAAATAATGTTGGAGAACAACAGGACAGGAGAATCAATATTTATAATACAGGAAAACAAAAAGGAAATATTTCTAAAGAATTATTTAAGGCCAAGGAGTTAACATATACTTTTACTTTAAAAAAAAAAAAAAGGTTAATTATTACAGCGGGGCACTGGTGGCTCATGCCTTTAATCACAGTACTTGGGAGACAGAGGCAGGAGGATCTCTGTGAGTTTGAGGTCTATAGAGTTCCAGGACAACCAGGGCTACACAGAGAAACTCCGTCTAAAACAAAACAAGTTAATATTCTTAATGATTTTTAAATCATTTAAAAAAAAAACCAGCCTGGGAATGTTAAAAATTTAATGCTGACATATGGATTCCTATTTTGTCTGTATTACAAGTTTTCAAATATTCTCAAACATCAGAAACAGCAGCACATTCAATCATCTTGTATTCACCACAAACTGGAGTGGTAAACCTGAAAGCTTCCAAATTCCATCTCCAAAATGATGCCGAGAGAGTTTCCTTAAACACTAATGCTAACGTTTTAGTAAAGGTTCTGAGACAGAAGGAACAGCTCAGACTCACTGGGAAAGCTTACATAGCAACTGTAACAAACTCTCAAATATTCAGAGCAGCATAAAAGCTAAAAATATATGCAGAGAAAAAAAGTCAGGCAGGAAAAAAAATAATGAAAAAGCATCAAATGAGAACAGCAGCCAAGAACACCCAGCTTAAAAAGCAGTAATAGGAAAGTATTTAAAAACATACACACCAGAATATTCCCCTGGGTAAGCATCCCAAGAGAAAAATGAACAAGAAACTCAATTAGAATGTTTTTATAAACCATAACTAAACCAACCCATTTATTTTAAAATGAGAAAGATTTGACAAAGAAATTGAATCAATATAGCAAAACCATCAGCTATATACAATAAAGAGTAAATATTATAAAGAAAAAAAATTGAGTACTCCTGAGGAACATACCTTATAATTCCGAAAGTTTCAATTAAACTTACATACACTCAATGAAGAATTCTCTTAAAATGTAGTGTATAAGCAGGATTATCTAAATTTTTTTATTTTGAAATGTATCAGTAAAACTAATTATAAGAAAAATACACCTTGAAGTAAACTTCTCTATTCAAGATTTGAAGTATAAATAATATAATATACACATAAACTTTGCCTACAAAAAATAAGCAAAACAACAACAAAACAAACAAACAAAAACACCCTGTTCTGCAGTTTTTACTTAGAACTGTCAAGCTAAGTCCAGAGAAGGGCACACGGCATCTGGATGATCTACAATTCCTTGAGAATGCATGTATCATTTTACCTAGTTGTATACATTCTTACAAAAGTGCACTCTCTTTAAAAATCCTATTAAAGAACTCTTTATCTCAAAAGGGAAATCACAGATTTTGAAGTGAAGCAAAACTGTTAGGACCATTTTGAATTCCCAGTTACTTGAAAGTTGCGCTAGGCTGTGCAACAGCAATGAAAACAGACACAGTTGTGCCTGACAGAGTGAACTTATAGTCTGTCCAGGGAGACTGGTACATAAAAAACGGGGACATACGAAGAGTGGCATAATGAAATTCACTGCTATGGGCATACACTTCAAGGATGACTATGCTTAGGGGATCAAAGCAGAATTCCTGGAAGTCATGCCACTTAAGTAGAGACAAGAAAGATGAATATATGCAACTATTTAGGAGATCAAACAAATAGGACCTGAAGGTTGGTTGTGAGGGAAACGTCAGAGGTCTAAGATGGAGAATTGCCTGTTAGTGTGTTTTCTACTCTGCTATGTCCCAGTACCTAGAATGGTCTATAACACATAGTATGCCATCATTACACAGTAATAGAGAAGCAGGACAAGAAATGGGAAGATGGTGAGTAACAGGTGGCTTTGGGATTCACAAAAAGAGTTTTTACCTTTAAAAAGGAAGGGACCAAAAGCCAGGCATGGTGGTGCACACCTGCAATCCCAGCAGTAAGAAACTGAAGCAAAGGGAGTGCCAACAGTTCCAAAGACAGCCAGGGGTGGGGATGGGCGGTGGGGCGTTCTTAGTAAAAGAGAGGGAAGTTGAAATCCACAAGAATAAACAGAAAGAATTTTTTGGGAGCTGGACAACCAAGTGTATGATTTCCAAATTATAGAGAGTAGTCATAGAGAAAGA
This sequence comes from Peromyscus nudipes, assembly GCA_902168325.1. Lineage (NCBI taxonomy): Eukaryota > Metazoa > Chordata > Mammalia > Rodentia > Cricetidae > Peromyscus > Peromyscus nudipes. The sequence goes on along the minus strand of CABHPH010082924.1, from coordinate 4,188 downwards.
AATTGAGAAAGGGGTCATCCAAAATAAGGAAGTTAAGGAATGAGACATCAATGAAAAGAAAGGAAAATGAAGGTGGGCAGGTGATGCACATCTTTAACCCCAGCACTTGGGAGGCAGAGGCAGGCAGATCTCTGAGTTTAAAGCCAGCCTGGTCTACAGAGTGAGTTCCAGGACAGCCAGGGCTACACAGAGAAACCCTGTCTTGGAAAAAAAAAAAAAAGAAAGAAAGAAAGAAAAAGAAAGAAAGAAAAAGGAAAACTATTGGGATTATTTATCTCTTTCAATTATTAAAATAAAAAAGTAATCTGTGTGTTAGACATAGGCATAGTGATTAAAGGGAACTTAATTCTAGAACAAAAGTTTGATAACAAATCCTAGGAAAATGACAGATAAAGAAACAGACTATGAATTTACTCATCAACCCAGGTCTAATTAGGGAGAACTAGCTGGCACAAATGCACCCTACTGTGTGAGCTTTATTATTGATTCCTGAACTGAACAGAAACCATTTACCACCCTTTTAAAGGTGGGGTCTCATGTATCCTGAAGACAAACTTGAACTTTGATTGTCCTGTCTAACCTCCCAAATGCTGGGATCACAAGTATGTGCTACTACAGCAGGCTTAGTATTATGGGGATGGAGCCCAGAGCTTCCTGTATGCTAGGCAAGAACTCTACCAACTGAGTTCCATCCCTGGCCCTCATTTACCATCTTTGACTCAAGTATTATGTAGGTATAAGTCACTCAGTTTAATATATTAAAATATTGTAATCTGGAATGTTCTAGAGCCATATATGCCAATATTTACAAAGCAGGAAAGAGTAGCTTAAGGCAGTCCCTTATCTTCAATAGGGAAAGGAAACCAAAGAATTGTGCTTTTAATCTGTATAAATTTTCTGACTTTCAACAAGTTAAATCTTTCAGATTTAACTAAAAGACCACCATTATTTCTGCCTACTATGTGACTTAATTTTTTTACAGGAAAAGAAAGTTAGGGGGTCACTGACTTCAAATTCTGTATTACTCACTACTGGGCTTTATAAGGCAATGTATACAAATCATCATAAGTACTTCATTCAAGGCTTTAGAAGGCAATGTACACAAATCACCGTAAGTACTTCATTCAAAGGGCAGCTGGAAGGACACAGTGATGAGTGATTCTGGTGGTTGTTACACAATTCTAAGAATTTGTCAAAAATTTAACATGTTGTACTGAGCAAGCATGAGTATATTATCTCCTTCTGTTTACTGAGTGTGGATGCAATACAGTAGTCAGCTGCCTCAAGTTCTTGCCTCTGTAACCTCCTTGCAATGATGGATTATGACATCAAACTAATACTTGATAAAGGCAACTTTAAGAAGGAAGAATTTATTCTGGCTCCGAGTTCACTGAATTAGCTCTCCCAGATCTTAAAAGAGAAGCTTCTACCGGAAAGTGGTGGCACACGCCTTTAATCGCAGCACCGCCTCCATTGGCAGAAGGATCTCTGTGAATTTGAGGCCAGTCTGGTCTACAAAGTAAGATCCAGAACAGCCAGGGCTACACAGAAAAATCCTGTCTCAAAAACAAAACAAAACAAAACAAAAACCCAACAAACACACAAACAAATAAAAATAAATTTAAAAAAGTAAGAGAAGCTTCTAATGGTGGCAGGCTGGAAGGATCCTAACTTGTCAAAGTTACAATGATAAGTAATGGTGGAGTCTTCAACCCTAAGTGAAACATCTATATCACCTCCTCTAGAGCTCAGGGAACAAGGAAGAAGAGGGTGACAAGAATGCAAGGTCTGGAGTGTAAGGTGATGTGCTCCTGGGGTGACATAGTCATTGCACTCATGAACTCACCGCAGCCATGGTTACCTGCACAAGACTTCCTAACACTGGATCAGTACTTCATCATGGAGGGAGCATGAGCACATGAGACCCCACCCCTCTCTCTCTGAAGGATTACTGGCGCTTACTGGTTACTGGCGGTTACTGGTTACTGGCATTACTGGTTACTGGTGGCTGGGTGTGAGGTGTCATTTTATCAGTAGTATGCTCTAATCAACAGACTCATCCATGTTCATGCAAACAACCCACAAAGGATAGAAAAACAGAACAGAAGTTTCTTAGGAAGAAGAGTTTAGTTATGGAGAGAGGGCATGGAGACAGATAATGGAGTGCAAGTTGTCAAAATACATTATAGACATGTATGAAACTTTCAAAAAATAAGTTTTAGGAGATTACAAAAAAAAAGTTTGTTCTCAAAATACAGTGAATTTTACTATCTCAATATGTATTTTTAAAATAAATTTTAAATCCTTCCTAGCATTTTTTTTTTAATTTGTCCTTAAATTGCTGGGGAGTCAAGTTTTCTAAGCCCATCAACTTTTTTTTTTAAACATTTTTGTAAAAACTGCATTTGAGATGACATTCATTGATTGCACATTTGAAATTATTTATTTATATAAACAAAGTACTCAAAAGGAATAAAGTCCCCAGCCCCAAGCAGTCAATCAACTTTTTATTACGCTTTTATTGTGTGTGTGCACATCTGTGTACATGTATGTATGTGTGTGCATGCCAGTGAAAGCAGAGGACACCTTGCAGGAGTCCATTCTCTCCTTCCATCATATGGGTCCTGGAATGAACTCAGGTTGTCACGCTTGGTGCTGAGTACCTTTACTCACTGAGCCATCTTGCCATCCAATCAATCAAACTTTCAAAGAACTTTGTCATGTGAAACTCAAAATGAAGGCATAAATTTAAATATAAAGTTTCCTCAAGAACTATTCTTTCTGAGCCTTCCTTGAGAAAAGCAATTCATTTAATTCTTCCAAAGTTTTACTTAACATTTTAATGGTAGGAGTCTGTTTAATTACAAATAGTTAAAGTGGCAGACCTTTAAATCTTGATTACTACACATGTTTACATAGGACTTTAGTGTGGGGAGGTGGAGTTTAAGGTATTATTATTATTATTATTATTATTATTATTATTATTATTCAGGTGTTCTGCTTGCATGTATGCCAGTGTACTAGATGCATGCCTAGCCTAGTGCCCATGGAGGCAAGAAGAGGGCACTGGACCTGTGGAATTGGAGTTACAGATGACTGTCAGCTGCTCTGTGGGTACTGGAAGAGCAGCCATTGCTCTTAACTGAGTCATTTCTCCAGCCCTGTGGTTTTTGTTGTTGTTGTTTGTTTGTTTGTTTTTTGAGACAGGGTCTCACTGTATATTTCAGGCTGGCCTTAACTCATAGAGATCCATCTGCTTCTGCCTCCTGGGCATCCTACACCACCACACTCTTTCTAACTTTTTGAAGTACTGTCTTCCTATGTTGCCCAGGCTGGCCTTTCACAGTTCATCTCCCTCCACACCCTGAGGACTGGGGTTTAAGAATGTGCCACTATGCCTGGCTGAACTTGTAATTTCAAATAAAAACAAATGGAAAAATCTTCACAATGTCAAGCATATAACAGACAATCAATAAATTACCATAAATTATTGTAAGCAGTTCACACCATTCCATATTTCCTAGACCTGACAAGCACAGCTTTTTAAGAACAGTGTAGTCATTAGTATGATGACAGTAAAAGAAACCTTTATTGTTGTTGAAGCCTGGTATCCACCCAAAGCAAAAAGTTGAAAATTCTATGGTTTTCAATTGCTACACAGTATTAAACAACAAAGAAGGTATGTTAAAACTAATTCACACGAACCAGAATCAAAGAATTCTCGCTGAAAGGAACCTTAAGAGATTCTGCAGAGGACGGGCTGGTAAACTTTTACTCTAATGGGACCAGTGGTAATTATTTTGTTTTTATATACCATATGATAACTTCTGCAAACCATTCAGCTCTAATATTGTTGAGTAAAGGACATCAGAGACAGTAAACAAACAAACAAACAAAAATGTAGAGGAAGGCTCTTTCTTTTTGGTTTTTCGAGACATAGTTCCTCTGTGTAGCCCTGGCTGTCAGAACTTTCTCTGTAGACCAGGCTGGCCTCACAGAGATCCACCAGCCTCTGCCTTCCTAGGCAGAGGATTAAAAGCATGCACCATCACTCCCACCTGAAGGAGGGATGTTTCAATCAAACTTAACTGATACACAGAAGAGATTAGCTGGTTTTACCCCACAAACCCATCTACCAAACACACACACACACACTCTCTCTCTCTCTCTCTCTCTCTCTCTCTCTCT
>CABHPH010082923.1:0-24900 GCA_902168325.1 Peromyscus nudipes | reverse complement strand
TTTGGGTTTGAATCTGTTATTTGGATTGTTACCTGAGGGCCCTTTCTCATTTCCAGTTCCCTTTGTGTGAATTGTAAACAATAGCAGTTCCTTTCCATGGGGATCCCTGCTGGATGGGATGAGAAGATCTGTGGAAAGCCGCAGTTCCAGCTCAGAACAAAAGCTCAGCAAGTGACTGGAACTCACAGTCAGGAAAATTGGATTTTTCCCTTCCAGGATATCTAGAGAGCTTCCACTGAACCTCACCCACTTTGATATGAAAACTATACTTCTGGGAAAACAAACACACAGACAGACAGACACAATAAAATCAGTGGGCTGACCTCACATGGTGGGGGTGGGGTGGAGGGTGGGTGGGTTGGTGGTGCTGGTGGTGGTGGTGGTGATGGTGGTGGTGGTGATGGTAGTGAACTGAAGGTAGATTCTGGACAAGGGTTGACACTTAGAAGAAGGGTCCGTTAGCAGTTTTTGTTTAGTATGAAGGCAGATCAAAGTTGGCACCATGTTGTCCTTAGAACTCTGAAAGAAAGCCTTGTTTTTCTAGTCTAATGAACTAGGACTGACGGCAGCCATGGCCACAGGCAAGTCAAGGGGAAATCACAGGAATTCTTGAAAAGGGAGAATGCTCAGCTCCGTCACAAATTCTGTCTTATTTTTATTATTAAATTAACTTTCTTATTGTTGAGTGTATGTTGCATATGGGCACGTGTGCCGTGACACTTCAGGCCAGAGGACAGCTTTTCAAAGGGAGTCTTTTTTCCACCTTGACATGTGTTCCAGACATCAAACTCAGCTTGTCAGGTTGGCATAAAATGCCTCTATCCATGGCCCTTCTTCTTTAAGTTTTTAAAAATTTGATCTTTCATGTTTAAGTTAACCGTAAATTAAATGTGTGGGAGAGTCCAGGAAAAAGTGGGTAAACTGAGCTCAGTTTGAAGGCGTTTGTTCTCCGAGTCAGTGTTTGCAGTTTGAGGACAGCTACATCATTGCTTGCACACGTAAGAAATGCATACCTGCCAGAGGAATATTCAAGAGTTGGACCCTAAAACTTATACTCGTAAATTCTAGGACATAATATCAAGAGAACTAGAAAAATATGACCTATTCTCAAGAGGGAAAAAAATCCTCAAGGAAATTTAGATGTTAGAGTTGTGGGTTGAAGCTTTTAAAGCAACAATTTATTCTTGAGAATATAAAAGAGACATGTTTGCAGTGAATACAAATATAGGACATCTCAGCAAAGAAGTAGAAACGATGAACTATTTGGATATTCTGGAACTGAAACGTATAATAGCTGAAATTTTAAAAACATCGTTCAGTGGGAGAATATAGGTAGCCATGGAAGATCAGTAAACATAAAGGAAGAACAATGAAAATGATTCAATTTGAATAATAAAAAGAAAATACATTGAAAAATTAAATAGAGATGCCGTATGGAATTCTTTTTAATTAATTGTTTGATTATTTGAGACAAGTTGTTACCATGTAGTCTAGGTTGGCCTTGAACTCCCGGCTTTGAACTCTTAGCTCTTCCTTAGAATGCGGAGTGCTGGCATTATTCACAACCACAGCTGGCTTAGAATGAGTCTAAAAGGCATATCCTGAATACAGTTGGATGCACGCATCAGAAGCAGAGGGCATAAGGTATACATTCCAGTACCAATGTGAGAGAATAAAGATGGGGTAAGAGTGTGGGAGGAAGCATAGAGAATTTGCTGGAACTTCCCCCTCTTAGAAGACATTATCCTCCAGGCATTCTCTTTGCCCATCTATTAAAACCCTTGTAAAGTTTCACAGTGTAAACAAAATCTCCTGTTTGAAATTCCCCCCTCTCTCCTTCCTCCCCACCTCTCTCTTTTTCTCCTTCCCTCCCTCCCTCCCTCCCTCCCTCCTTTCCTTCCTTCCTTCCTTCCTTCCTTCCTTCCTTCCTTCCTTCCTTCCTTCCTTCCTTCCTTCCTTCCTTCCTTCCTTCCTTCCCTTCTTCTTCTTCTTCTTCTTCTTCTTCTTCTTCTTCTTCTTCTTCTCTCTCTCTCTCCCCCCCTCCTTTCTTTCTTTCACTAATAAATGCTTATTGATTGTTTTCGAGAGAGCAAGAATATCACCTAGTTCTTACTAGCATCTCACTGAAGAATGTTTGTAAACTTCTCTGCCTCACTCGCTATAGGGGCTCAATGAAAGTTTGAGATGAACTGGGGGAGTCTGATTTAATAGCATCTTTTAAAAGGCCAAGGACCACCACTGGAGGTCTTCTCCAGCACCAGATTCTCTCCACCTTTCCTATGTCCTTCAGAGCCGCTTTGGAACCTAGGGCATCGTTAAGTGTGGATGCTTTAGATGAACTTCACTTGTTTATGACTTCTGCTCTATCATTGCCAGTGGCTTTCTTGCCTGCTTGCTCTCTGCTAATATATCCCTTAAGTCTTTCTTTATTGGCCAGAAACTCAGTGATTTTTTTTCTTAATGTGTCTTTAACATTTCAGTAGTTCAATTATAGCCCACAAATAAAGTCTGGGCTCCTTATTTTGAGTTAGACCCTTTATGACATATTTATTTGTGTGTCCATATATGTATGCCCTAAGCTCTCACCACTTAATTTATTAAATCTCAGCTTAGTTAGTCTTCACTTCATGCCTCAATGCCTCCTCTTCCTCCCTCATTTCTCTCTTCTTAGAGGCCTTCCAAATAATTTGAAAATCAAACAAACAAGGTAACACTGAGAAGTATGATCTTCTCTAAGAACTCAATCTTCCCAGATCATCACAGAGGAGATTAACTATTTATATGAGCATATTAAATTAAATCTACCACTTACCTTTTCCTCACTATCTCAACATTTCTGAAATCAGGATGCCTTTGTCTCTACTAGTATTTTATGGTCAATAGTTGCCAGGAAGCAGTCCTGATGGTGTATTTTTCATGTCGTCCTGGACGGTTATTATCCATGGAGGGATGCTGGAACCATTGTACGCTCTCATTGTCAACAAACAAAGGAAACCATTGACAGAAGGACCTGGTTGTGAGTCTTAATCATCCAAAAATATGTAGGTGATAATTTATTCATAATGTCAGGAAATACACTTATATATAGAGAGTACCAGAAACTAAAAAGACAATTCTAGAGAGATGAATGGAATACTCTTTTAAGAAAACCCTGGGAGCATAAAAGACATAGGTACAAACAACTCTGCCTACGAAGTTATATTAAAAAGAAAAACTCTGGATGTGGTGAAGTTTACCTTAACTAATCAAATTTAGTTATAATTTCCTCTTAATATATACACAATGTAATACAAATTATATCTGAATGAGTGAACAGATTTAAAGTAAAAATATTAAGCTTTGTGGTACAGTTTGTAGGAGGAGCCTTTCTTAATGGTATGTGACTAGCACCGTACTTCATAACTTACAGGGTCTTAGATGTGGTGAAACACAGAATCTCTACTTTTCTGTATATTCCACTGTTTTACTTTTCCTCCAGTATTTTTTTTTTTGAAATATGATAGTTACAAGCGTTTTAAAAAATCTAAGCGGTATCATATGAAAGACTGAGCTGTTATTTTTACTGTTTCTTAACAGCTAAAGTGGAAATAATTTCATATGCCAGAGCCCATAGGCATTTTAACAGCTTTCCGGGTCTCTCAACTTCACTTGTTGGTTTGGACCTAGCCCCATGCAGTTTGTTTGAAAAGGACCATGGTCCCCGTTTACAGGCTTCTGGAAAGTTTAGTTAAACATGGAAACAGGGAATACAAACCAGGTAGCCAAGTCCTTCACTTCAGCAGGAAGAATATAGAGATATGTGTCTATTCTAAAGTTCAATCTGGTAATCTCACTGATAATTTTTGAGTTGAATTAGTGTGTCAATAAAGATGATGGATTACATACTATAAAAATGATTACTAGAATATCCAATTCACAATTAAAAGACTTTATGCTAATATAATTAATTTATCTCCTATAAAAGCAGGATAATTCAAATGTTAATTTCCTATCCCTAACTTGTAGCTGTGTAGTGTAATAAGTATGTACACTGTGTATTATCAAGAAACTAGAGACTTTCCTTTGGTAAATGTATATGCAAGTATTGACTCATGTAGCATGTATATACCATTATTTGACATTTGGCTTCTATGATTACTATTCATATAAAGATCTAAGAAATAATGCCACTATTTTAGTACAACACTGAAATCAGTATTCCCCTAGCATTACTTATGTGTGTTCATGTGGGTTTGTGTATATGTATACTCACATATGTGTTGCAGTGCCTGTGGAGGCCAGAAGAGGACATGGATCTCTTGGGGTGGAGTTAAAGGTATTTGTGAGCCATGCAATATGGATGCTGCAATCTGAGCCCTGATTCTCATGACTGAGCAGCAAGCAATCTTAACTACTGAGCTATCTTTCAGCCCTTGAAATCTATATCCCAGCAAAAGAAAAATGAAAGCTATATAAACTGCTATGTATCAATCTGGCATCTAAAACAATTTTACATTTAATTTGTTAGATAATATTAAAATAAATATTTCAGGGTATAATTAAATAGTTTTAACTGCCTTATTTAACAATATACTAAATAAAATTTACTAAATATAAAATTTAGTATATATATCAAATTCTAAAAGAAATCATACAAAAGTTTACTTGTGGGTTTTTATCTATTTTGAAAATTGGATTTCCAGAAACCATTCCAGTTACATTTAAATGATCTACACCAGTGTCCACGCAGCTTTAGCTGATGGACAGTGCCTTCCAGCTGATAGCATTTCTTATGTCTCAGGGATGAGCATTGAAAATGGCTGAGAGAAATGCTTACATTTAGCTACATTAAAAGCGGCCATTTTTAGTGCTCAATATTCCCCATGAATGCTCTTTTTACCTTGCTCTCAACAGATTCTCCCTCATGAATAATGGATTCTTTGATAATAGTTAGGAGACAGGAAAAGCTAAAGTCATTAAACAAAAATGATTATGACTCCCACTTACTCCATTTTTATTTCTATTACCATTAGCCCCACTTTATTCCATATCTACACTTACGCAAACAGGGACCAACATTTTTGTTTTCAGGGCCCAGCTTCACCTGTATCAGGAGCAAATGCAGAACAAGGAAGCATTGCAGATGCAGAGAACTTAATTGTCTCAAGTAGTTGCAAAGGGTGGTGCCTCTACCTTTCTGTTTCATTGTTGTGAGGCCCTGAAACTTCTCCATTAGTGGCAGAGGATAACATGTGCTATAGAGGATAGCACGTCTATTTGTGAACGTAGGTGTACTGAGGCAAATCCTTAGGGAAGAATATGCATAAAATCTGGAAATATGAAAACTGGTTCTCTGACAATTGGAGGAAGTCCCTTACCTCCTTGGGAAGCCTTTATTTGTTCCCAAGGCTGTGAGGTCCCCAGTTTGACCCTCAGTGTATAGTCATTGATTAGCATTTGCCCATGAGCACAAGAGAGGGCCCCAAAGAGCACAGAGGAACATTGAGGAGACCTGCTGAGTGGTAACAGTAAGGTCTAACTGATGGAAGACTCCAGGATATCTGCTGAGATGCAAACCTTCATCTGCCTTTCCCCATAAAGCTTAAAATAAGTCTATTTTCCATGGTGGTGTGCTGTCTCTGGAATTGTGACTCTCTTCATTAATACTGTATGAGAGTTAAGAGGTCTGCAGTTACAGTTCTATCACAGCAAGTTCTAGATTGGGATTGCACCATAGGATGACTACAGATAACGATGAGCCAGACATTTCAAAAAGCTAGAAGAAAATATTTGCGAAACTTTTGTTATTGAGAAATAGTGAATATTGGAGAAGACAGATTGTATTGGCTGATTAAAAGACTATACAACATGTATGTAAACATCACATTATTTTATTAATATGTGCAGTTTTATACTTTTATGTATCAGTTAAAATATGTTTAAAAAGAAGAGAAGAAAAACCAGGTTACATGAACCTAACCACCCACCAATAAAAGTTTTTAAATTATCTGGCAGGGGCTGGGCAGCAGTGGCGCACACCTTTAATCCCAGCACTCAGGAGACAGAGCCAGGCGGATCTCTATGAGTTCTAGGCCAGCCTTGCCTACAGAGCAAGAACCAAGACAGGCACCAAAAACTACATGGAGAAAAAACCAAAACCAAAACCAAAACCAAAAAAAAAAAAAAAAATTAAAATTATCTGACAGGGTACAAGGGTTACCAACTGGACTAATTAAATCAAACAATGAGGCCCTCATAGGGCTAAAAATACCACAGTCAGCTCCATTTTTCATGTGACCACTTCAACTTTGTCGGTCACATTGGCATTAGGGAAGAAAGGAGACAAAAGAACTCAAGCTTTGCTTGTCCAGTTCTTAGACGAATCCAATAAGGCTTTTGCAACTAGAATGAAGATCTATTGTTTGGTGATTGCTACAATTCTAAGACTCTGGGTCTGGAAGCTGCTGATGCATAACAACCCTGAATAGAAAAGACTGAAATGTTGTCGTCAATGTTTCTGAAAAAGCCAGAGCACAGATTATTCCATACACCAGAGGGCCCATGGACACGTTATCAGTCTTTTAGACCTCTAAATCTAATCTCCACTCATTTCCTTGGATCAGGCACAGTGTGGTTAGTTTGTGAATTGTCACTTTACTCCTTTGCAAAACTCATATGACAGGAAACTTTAACAAAACCGTCTGAGGGAGATGTAAGGAGGAAGTTAGATAGCATATAAGCCAGGTAGTCAAAACCTACCTATGGTGGCCAATCCTAAAAATGGAGACTTCAACAGACAGAATTCCAGGCTTCCCAAAAGAAAAGTAGACAGAGGCTATGCATGGATCGTGTGTTTTGGTAGTTTCTGTGTACTTGCCATGTCCTGTATCCTTCAAAAAAAGGTCACTTAGGGGAGGATTTTTTGTTACCACCCTGGGTATCTTCTCTAGAGCAGGAAGTAGAATGGAATACTTGATGCTATTGTTTAAGGCATGCCTGAATCTATAGTTATAATTTGTTAGGCTCTATATTAAAATTTTCTTTGAATAAACTATAATTAATTTATTCCAGAAGAGCAAGTTAAAAGAAATTATACTCCTTTTCAGATCTTGTGGCCCAGAAAATTGATTCTAACAGTCTATTTGTACATTTGAATTTTGATTGTTCCTTTTTCTGTAAGTCATAGTAGTGATGAGTTTGGGGTGGGGGGCTTATGAAGTATCTTTTAATGGGTTGAATGTAAAGCATTGAGAAAACATATAATAATTTTAACTGATAAAGAGGAGGTGGAGGCATAGAACAGTAGAGAGCTTCTTAGTGTTTTAGAGACCTTGAATTTTATTGTTTCTTTTGCAAAGTTCTTTAGTTGCTCCTAACAAGAATCCCACAACTTCAGATATCTGTGGTTGCCTACTCTTCAAAGCTGCTCCCTGTGGGCTCTTGATGCAGCCTTTAGGCTGTAGCCATTTTGTATTTGTTACTCGATTAATAACTCAATGAGCTTATTGAGATATTTTCCTTATTTTGACTGCAGGTTAGAGAAGGGAGTGTTTGGCCCATTGACATAGCTGTATTAATCTGAGTTGAGATTGAGGTCAGGTCTGCAGGCTCTATGGACACTCCATTTTACTGCCTTTTAGCTACGGTAGCCACTAGGGTAAATACAATGAGAGCGGGCAGACCTTTAAGGAACACAACCCACCTTCCACTAAGAAGCAAGTTCCACCTGATTCCTATGGTCCTGACATGTGGAGGGTGGCTGAACCCTAAAAGCCCAGCCTAAACTTGAAGGCTCAAGAAAACCTTCTGGACTATATTTGTTGAAATGCTGAGGCTTGAGTCTAGTATGTCTCTTCCAGTCTCATGGTTTGAACACTTGGTCCTCATCTGTTGGTGCTATCTCAAGGCCAGGATGCTAGTAGAGTCTTTAGGAGGTGGGGCTTGTTGGAAGATGAAGAATACTATCTGATATGCATTGAAGGTTCTGCCCACCTGCAGTTTGGATCTAACTTCTGTATATGGTCCTGTCATGGGAGAGGCTCCTGCAGCTACAAATTGAGGTGTGCCTGCTGCTGGGTCTTCGGTGTGGGTTAATTTTATGTCAATTTGACACAAGCTAGAGACATACCTGGGAAGACGGATCTCTAATTGAAGGGGGGAGAAAACCTTCTCAAGATTGGCGTTTAGACAAATCTCTGGTTCATTTTCTTGATTGGTGATTGATGTGGATGGGCCCATCCTACTGTGGTAGGTACCACCCCTGGACAGGTAGTCCTGAATTGTAGAGAAAGCAGGCTGAGTAAGTCATGAGGAGTAAGCCAGTAAGCAACATTCTTCTGCATCAGTTCCTGTCTGGAGTGCCTGCCCTGACTTCCCTGAGAGTTGTTAGGTCAAATAAACCCTTTCCTCTTCAAGTTGCTTTTTTTTTGTCATAATGTTTTATCACAGCAATAGAAACCATGAGATGTCTTCCCTGTTATGATGAATTTAGCTGGCCTGAAACCATTAGCTAAAATAGGCCTTTCCCCACTTAAGTTGCTTTTTGCCATGCATTTTATCACAGTGATGAAAAAGTAACCAATACACAAATCATGTTTAATTATCCATAGCCCCCATTAGAATGTAAAACTTGTGAGTGCCCCACTTTACTTCTTTTTCTCAATGCCTAGCAAAAATTCCTTTGCTGAAATACTTGTTGAAGAAATGAAAACTGTTCATTAACCTCGTAAGTGACTTTGGAAAGTTATACGACCCCGACTCTTAGTTTCCCAGAGTGAAAAATGGTAAGTTTTCTGGAAGGATCTCTAAGATTCCTCCTACCCTTTTATTAGCTGCAAGCTGCCTGACCTCCTAGAACTAAATTCTAGGAAAGGTCTCAACTTATTGCTGGAGAGGAAGAATGGACTTCATCTTAATTCCATTATTGTTTTTATGCACAATGTCTGTCCATTGCATGTGTGCATTTTTAGTGGTCAGTATCAAATGTGCAAGGACAACTACAACTGGTTTATTATCATGATCATATGCCCTTGTGAAAGGCAGAGTCCCATATGTGCTTGTGAGTTAAAGTCCAAATGCTTCATAGCTGCTTCCATTTAGAGATGGTGGACAAAGATTCAAATCTACCAGGAGCCATAGAATCACACACCTTTTGGAACTTCAAGTACTCCAGTGACATTCTGAAGCTGAGGACATTTGAGATCCCTAGCAGTGGGGTGATTTTCCCAGGGCAGGAAGTGGCAGACTTTACTTGCTAAGCCCAGCATCCTGAATTCCTACATCTTTGACTATACACAAAATTTATCCTTTACTCCAACCCCAGAACCAAGGCTTGAAACAATAATGATAGATACATGCTCTCCTCAAAGTGACATCATCACAGTGATAATATTGCAAAGAGGTCACAGTCACTAGGATTCACAGTGCACCTATCTTTGTTTAATATCCTTGAAAAGTTGATTGGAAGGAAGAATTTCCTGCCTTTTCTTACATTCTGTATTAGAAAGGATTCTCTAGAGGAACAGAACTCATGAAATGCATACATATGGTGAAAGGGGATCATTAGATTGGCTTAGATGATAGTGACTGAGTAGCTCAATAATGGCCATCTTTACTCTGGAGAGACAGAGGATCCAGTAGCCTCTCAGTCCGTGCAGTTTGACACTTCAACAGACTCAATAGGCACCAAAGGTCTGGAAGATTCCTGGAGAGTTTCTGGTCTTCAGTTTACATGGGAAGGCTGAAGGAGCTGAAGTCTGATGTCAGCAGAGGATGGTGGCAGCATCATTGAAAACACTCACCAGCAAGCAGCAGAGGCAGGCAGGAACACTCACCAGCAAGCAGCAGAGGCAGGCAGGAAACACTGACGTGGTGCTCTGTAAGTCTGGACCACTTGTTGGAGAGGGCTGCCCATTCTCAGGAGGGTCTTTTGCCCTCTGTCAGTCCTTTCTGGAAATACCCTTAAGAAACATACCCAGAGGTTTTTCTTTTAGTTGATTCTAGATCCTGTCAATTTGACCATCAAGATTAACTACCACATTTCCTTCAAGTAATTAAGTTACTGTATCAACCAGAATATCTGAGTATTTTCTCTCAAGGCTGTCATGACCATGGTACCCTCTTTGAAGATCCATGCCTATCATAATAGCTGTCAAGCTTGGAGCACCCACCCGAGGATGTTGAATAAATAAATGTAAGGGTGTAGAAACTGAAGGGCTTCATCTCAATTGAATTAACAGTGATGGAAGCCAAACACATTCTTACAGAAACAAATGAAAACTTAATTCTGCTAGTGACAGAGCATGCAGAAAGTCCAGCCTCCTTCCCCGTTAGAGACTCCCCTGCCAGGCTTGCTGAGTTTAACTTCAGGAGATTGGAATTTTATCTGCAGCCATTTAGTGGATCCCATCTCTATGGCTCCATCAGCTGTCAAGCTGCTTTCTTTTTAATGCAACATGACAAACTATTTTAATAATGCATTTGTTTTACAATAAGATTCTCTTAAGTCTAGTTCCGATAGTAGTTTGGGAGCACAATGTGCTTATCGTCTTCAAATATTACTGTGGAAGAAAAGCTAAATCTGAATGTTTTGCTATTCTTCTGATAAATTTCTATCACAGACCCTCATGTGAATAGTACAATTTAGCCAATGGCCTCTTATAGATAATAGACCAATGTTTCAGAATTAAATGGAGCAGAGTCCATACATCTTTTAAAATCATCAAGTACAAAGTCCTCCTGGTCATATAAATATAAATGAAAGCTTGATTGTATTGCAGTCTGCAGGCATTGCGCTTGTGATGATAGCCAGCATGCCAACATAAGCTATTGATTATTAAAGACAGATATGAATTTTTCCAGGAGTGTCTCCAGAGTTTGTACTCTTTAGTTTTCTCTTGCTGGTCATATTTTATAAAATCTATACCTGCCACCACACACACTACCCCTGTGCAAAGGGAGAGAGCTTTCTTAGAAGGCCAGAGCAGTGCCTTGGATACCCACTCAAGGTCAAGCTGAAAGGGCTGCTGTTCTCCCTCAGCTGACCATGTGATGGCACTGTGTGCTCAGCACACAAAGAGCACCGTGGCAATTGTGGGGTGGTCCCGGGAGGTCAGATGGGATGTTGCCATTGCTTTTTTTCTGGCTCAAGTCACATAACAGTAGTTTGGAAGCACGATATGCTTATCTTCAAATATTATGGCTGAATAAAATCTAAATCTGAGTATTTCTGTATCATTCTGTGTTATAAATTTCTATCACAAATCCTCAAATGAATAGTACAACTTACCCAACGACCACTTACATATAGTAGACCAGTCAATACATTAGAAGTGAACAGAGCCAGGTCCATGTATCTCGCATACCTGTGCAAGCCCAAAAACCATGCATTTTCTTCAACTTTCTCCCTCAAAACCCCAATTATAATTTCCAGAATTCCTTGTCGATTGTCCTGCAGTGTGTTTCTCAACAGTACGCTCTGAGCAGAGCAAGAACCCTCTTCATGAAGAAGTTGTGTCTGCTTGCAAAAGATCACCACAGCTGGCTCTGCTGACAGTTCAGTCTCTCATAGAAGGATAGGGGTGTCGAGAGAGTCACTGCACTGTAACTGGGTATCAACCAGTCCTCCCAATCAGGAATAAGCAATCCTAATTGCATGGGATCTTGGGGTTTGAGGGAGGGACTAGTGAATATAGGCTGAAGAGGACCAGGAGAAAAGAACTCTATCTATGCAACCATGGGGGAGTTATCATCCATACTGGGTACAGAGTTTTCAGGACAGCTGCATTAGGGTCACCCATGCTCCTGCCTGTAACCCCTCACCCATGCTCTGTAAGTAAGTCTAATAAACTCATTGGCTTCCCAAGTGATACTTTGATGGGCTTGAACTTTGGTTTGACATTGGAATCTTATAAAGAACAGGGAGCCATTGTTTAGTCCTCCCAGCCCTGGGAAGAAAATTCTGGTAATGCAAGTCAATACAAAATTTACTGTGTGGTGATTCTTCAGGTAGAGATGGAAGAATTGAGGACTCACAGAGATATACAACAAGTGGCATTGGCAGAAAACATGGCCTAAAATGGATTTCTTCCATAATCTTAGGGATACAGTCTATTCACTGGTGGCTCTAGAAACTTCATATTGTTTAAGCATGTGAAATTGATACAACTGATTCTAAAGGATTCTTTAATGTGGTTCAACCTAACAGAAGAGGTTTAGGTACAGCAAACTGCCATGGGTTGGGACTTGAATGGCTTGAAGTTGAGATTTAAAAGAAAGTCAACTAAGTCACATGTTATAATTTTATATTGATCACACAAGGAAGTAGTAGTGTAATTCAGGGGTGAGTCATTGCAACTCCCTCTATAGCCAGCACTTGATACCAACTGCATCCTCTGGGTTTGAAGGAGGGAGGCGAATGAGAGAGTAACCCAAATAACCATCTACCATCAACATCAGTTCAGCCTATGTTCATGCAAAGCCTCTTCTTCTCTCTCTGGGTCTTCCTGTCATTCATATGTCAGTGACCTGAAGAAGACAGGAAGAGACAAATTCCTCATCAATTAGAAAATATCTCTCGAAATATATCAGCTGTAAATATAGTACAAATTCAGCGAAGCAGAATTAGGCGCATGAGTCATACGCTATGATTTCACGAGTATAAGCACTCAGAGGAGAAATTCTTCAACATAAAAGAATGTGTTTTGAAAGTCAAAGAAAATGCACTTTCGGCACTTTGTGGTGGTGGTGTGTGTATTATGTGCAGCAAAAGAGTTCTGTGAAAACAGACTGTATGGCACAAATAGGGCTTTATGGCTCCTGCTAGGCTTTTTCCAGACACTCTTTCTTCTGCAACTGCGCTTGTGTGTTGGTATGTATGTATACATGCATGCATGCATGGATGTATTTGTGTGTATATGTATGTGTGATATCTGTGTGTGTGTGTGTGTTCTTCCCCACCCCACACCCAGTCTCTCTGTGTGTGGTGACATGTGCTTAGCCTATAAGGGAATTTAGTCACAGAATTCTCATTGAGAGTACTTTAAAAACAATCTTGCTCCCCAAGCTCAACCTTGAATACCAATTCTAGCTATAGTCACTTAGCAGAAGGGAAAGGCTTCCTCCTCACATGATAACATACACAGCACAAGATCACCCATGGCCCTTTGTCCAAAGGGGTCCTGGGATGTTAAAACAGTTCATTCTACAATTTATGTTCCCTATAAAGTGTAAGTACCCCTAGAAAGGGTGGTATATTTCCTTTTAAATTTTCTCACCTGCAGACTCTATTTCATCATCAAATCCTGCTGGTTTTCAAGGATTTTTCTCTTCTTGCTGTGCCTGCATTCACTGTCTATTTCAGTCTAATCTCTTTTGTTCCAGCCTTCTGAAGCTGCCCCCTAATGGTGTTGATCACTCCAGAATAGCCAGTATGATCTCTAACCTTTCAAACTGACCAGCCACTCTACTATCCACAGCCCTTTCTTCACAATCTAGTAATCGTTTCCATATATAAATCTCTGTCCCACCCCAGGGCTTGCGACATATCTTGCACTATCCTTCACACTTAGAGTTGCAACAGATAGCAGGATATTTTATCCTTCCTCCCTTGGATCAGAATGTCTCTTCTTCCAAGAATGTTTTCGTTAAACCAGGAGCTGTAGGAATTTTCATATGTTCTCACAACAGTGAGCTGTGCTTGAGTTCATTCTCCCACTCATTTTCCCTTTTGCCTATTCTCCTGTAACAATAGCTACCTTGGATCTACTTTAACATGAAGACTAGATTCCCACAAGCTGGACTTTGGACTGTGGATGTGGGAGTTCAAGAGGATGTTGGAATTGGTGTAGCTATCGAATAATATTCCTTAGCTAGAAATGAATGCTTAACTGGGAGAGCAGTGGGTCCTGTATGTCAATTTGTTTCAGTCTGGGAAAGTTAATTATTCAACATCCCCAAATAATTAAAGAACACCAGTCTAGAGAAAAGCATGAATGTATGTATTCCAACTATATTTTTAAAAAGAAAATTTCCTTCCACTCTAGACTATTTCTAATTGCATGGTATTTTCAATAAATTGCTTTTCTTTTGTACATTTGCATTCATGACTCAAAAACTTCACTGAATTTTAAGCCATTCTTGATCTTTTAATGGAACCATGTTATTATCAAAAACAGACATTCAATAGTCCATTGAGAACATTTATACCTAAGCTTCAAAGTTTTTGAGAGATGTCAGATTACAGAAATGATTGCTTTTATCATAGATCTATTACTAAAGAACAAAGTCAGAAAATTTGTCAACATAAGTCAGAAAAGGATAAAACAACAATTGCAGCAACTAAAACAGATATAACAAAATATCCAAAGGAATTATATGCAGACCACAGTCAATCTTGACTTTATATTTATATCTAACCCTTAAAGCATATATAGATGTATGCTGACAGATTAATGTCCTATCAAATGCTCAGGTAAAACTCATCCATGTAATAATAAGACTGTGGATATGAAAGAAGGTTTTATTTTAAAGAAAAATGATCATAAATAAGCCGAAACTGGGAAAATATGTAAAGCTGATATGAGGGACTTGTAAATATCCCTCCTGATACCTAGAAACACATGTCTTTGTAATGAATGAACTAAAGCTTGTACTCTTAAAGACAAATGTGGAAGAGGATATATTTCTAGTAAGAAGAATAATTTCATGTAATATTTTCTTACCCTTTTTTCTTTTATTTTTCTTCTCCCATACAATACATCCCCACCAAAGCCTCACTCCCCTCCCCTCCTCCCAGTCACCACCCCCAATCCATTGCTACTCTGTTTCCTGTCAGAAGAGTAGAACTCTCAGTGATATCACCTTACCAAGGCATAACAAGATACAAGAGGACTAGGCACACACCCTCATATCAAGACTGCGCAAGGCAACCAAGTAGGAGGAAAAGGGTCCCACATACAGGTAAGAGTCAGAGAAACCCTTACTCTCATTGTTAGGAGTCTCATGAGACACCCCAACTAAACAACCACAGCATGTATGCAGAGGGCCTTGTACAGGCCCACACAGGCTCTGTGGTTGCCAGCTTCAGTCTCTGTGAGCCCCTACGAGCCCTGCTTAGTTGACTCTGTGGACAGTGTTCTCCTGGGGTCCTCAACCCCTCTGGCTCCTACAGTCCCTCCTCCCCCTCTTCTGTGGAGCTCCCTGAGCTCTTCCTAACATTTGGCTGTGGATCTTTGCATCTGCTCCCGTCAGCTGCTTTCATGTTTCAAGCTTTCCTCCCCCCCTCACTCAGCAGGCTCAGTTTTCTGAGCATATTACACCCAAGGGTGAGTGGGTAAATGCTTGTTTTGGGATCAGGCTCCCTCTACTTGGTTGAGGAAATAATGACTGAAGCTACAAGAATTGAGGGCAGTGAAAACTGAAGAAGGGAAGGAAGGAACTAGAAGGGAAAGGAAAGAAGAAAGGGAGAGAAAGGAGGAGAAGGCCTAGGGAGATAGTTTACTTGGTAAAGTACATACTATGTTAACAGCAGTACCTGAATTTGATCCCTAGAACCAGGACAGAAACGCCTGAGAAAGGCAGCAAAGTTGGAATCTGAAATTGCTGCCTGGCCATTGAGCATTCTTCTTGCAGGAAAACAGGGAAAAAATGAGGGTTCTATATTTGCCAGAGTCAAGGAGACAAGAAAAATTCTCCATGGAACCCAGGGAAGTCTCAGTGACGTTGCCTGGTTTTCCTTTATCCACTGATAAAATACATTGTAGTGACTCTCCACACATTAGACTTTCAGGGGATTATAGGTCTTGGAAATAAAATTTGGGCTTTCCCACCAGATAACACTAACCAGCTGAGATAACACTAACCAGCTGAGATAACTTTCCCACCAGATAACACTAACCAGCGGCCTGGAGAAGCATGTGGCTGGTTAAGCTTTCAGGCTTCTAGCAGCAGTTCAGCTGAGACCCATTCTGGATGAGGGCTCGGGGCATCCAGTCTGAGGAAACAAGACCAGCTGAGGATTCAGCGAGGTGAGATAGCTGTGGCTTATTCTGTCTCTCTGACCTTCCAGTTTTCACCCCAATACCTGGCTCAAGTTTGATTTTATTAATAAGACTCTTTAAGACTCATGCTACATACTACATACTACATGGTATCATTTGGCACATAGAATTGGCAGAAATAAGATAAAATAGAAAATACCATATTTGTGTCTAGTTCAGGGATAAAGACTCTTGTACTTGTATTTTCTTCATTACTATTTCATACATATATTCACATTCTAACTTTTCCTCCCAGCACATGCCATTATAGGATCATTATTCTTAGAGTGTGCTCTGGTATTATTCTGTGGCTGTGATAAAGCACTCTGACCAAAAACAGCTTTGATGAGCATGGGGTTGATTTAGCTTACACTGTCAGGAAATTCGGGGCAGGAACTCAGGGAAGGAATCTGGAGGCAGAAACCATGAAGGTACTGCTTGCTGGTTTGCCCCCTGACTCTGTCACTGGCTCACTAACTAGCCTTTTTATATAGCATAGGCCTTCTTGCCCAGGGATGATGATACTGTCCACAGTGGGCTGGGCCCCACTCTATCAATTAACAATCAAGAAAATCCGCACCCCCCCCAAAACACCCACACAGGCCAAGCTGAGCTATGCAACTCCCCAGTTGAGGCTCTCTTGTCAGATGAAGTTGACCATAAGCTAACTAGGGCACAAGTATCAGGAATGATGGGTCAGAGGTCTCTTCTAAACATTTTAACATTTTGTGTAATATACGACTAGAATCTTTTTTTTTTTCTTTTGAAGAATGGGAGGAATAATACTGGAAATAACCTACATCCTTCTTGATTACAATGTATTCTTCTGGTTTTGGAAGCTGGCCTCAGTGTTGTTTCTCTCGAAGCTGCTAGAGGACTTAGTTGGTGTTCCTGAGTTCCATGTGTTAGCTGTTGTCACGACCTGGGCTGTGTGTCCAAGCTCTTGATGTCTTGTCAAAACAACTGAAGACGTACACATGAGCTGCAGAAAAGCAGAGGACTTTATTCGAAGACAAGGTGAAGGTACATGTTGAACACACTCTAGTGGACTGCAAGTAAGATGACTCAAGAGTACTGGGAAACTGTTCGAGGCTTTCTTTGATGGGTCCAGGAGGAGGAGGAGGAAGAGTTAGTTGCTAAGGGACAAGCCATGGGTATTTTCCTGTTTTGATCGATAGACCTAGATTATGTGAGCCTTTCTTTATTCCACATCCTTTCCCGTGATACATCTGATTCTAATTCTATGCATAGGTATAAGAGGATACAACTTGCCTTACTGTGTATATACCCCAGAGCAGTCTTGGTTGTATCAACACACTATGCCTAGTTCCCAAATATGTTCCAGGATGCACTTTACTCCAAAAGGAGAGTTACCAGTAGGGAGTTATAGTCAGAGTGGCCATCAGCCTTTGGAGAGGGGTTTATGTGCAGGTTTTAGGTCACTAAGTCCTTTGGTGGGAAAGGGGGTATGTGTGTAGTCAAACCAAGCACAGCAGTTAGCTGTTAAGCGGTCCTTTGCTTGTGTACCTTCTCTGCCTCTTTGCTCATTGGTGGGGCTGGCTAATGCTTTCTCTTAAATTAACTTTCTATCCTTCTTACTGCTCATCTTCTTGCACATGGCGAGGAAGGTTCTGGAGGAATGTTCTTTGAATCTACTGTTTAGATCTAAGCTTTTGTGGGTGGTAAAACATTTCTTTATAGTTCCGAAATAAAGTCATAGTTAATTCCATTATTTTGACTTCCAAGTCTTTTCTGAAGCTTGTGATTACTCTTCTTCATAGTGTTTGCACCTTTAAAATATTTGCAGATTTTTATTGAGTCTTAGAATTACAAATATTTATCCCTATTAACCTTTCTGTTTGCATCACCCTTGGTGATTATCAATATAGCTCTGTGCTCTGTTCTGACTGCCCACAGGGCTCCAAACTGGATGTGCCATTCCCAATTCAATCCTATTAGAGTTAGGATAAAGGGACAACTAGTTCTCTCCATGAAGCTGTATCTTTATGTTTACCTCAAAATAGATTTTTCTCTTTGGGGAATATTGCAGCTTTCACATAATATCTCCCAATGTGAGTGTTGCTCTGTGTTATGTTCAGATATCTTCTATATTTCCTTGCTTTGCCTTCTCTGTATTTTTAACTACCATGAACTTATTTATTACTATTTTATTATTTACTCAGATTATCAACAATTCTGAATTTGGCATCATGTGCAGACTTCAGTGAAGGACATTTTCTGTCCCTGCAAGATCATAATAGAGACATCAGCTGTAGCATCTTGGAAAGTTGTGAGGACACTTCTTCATCTTCAGACAAAAAGCAAAGATGGAAAAGAGTTCCCTGCTACTAAGCAATCCTCCCCCTGTTCGCTTGACTTCCTGGCCTTCCCGAGTATCTGCTGAGAGGGAGCTCACCCCTTTAGCAGAAACTTGGCTGCATGCTGCTTCTTGTCATGTTTTCACTGTGTTAAAATGAGTTTTCCTAAATAAAAAATATATTACTGGATTGTGTTAAATTGACCTGAAAAATGTCAAATATTTCTAAAAAATTGAAGTGCTGATGTTTATGGAGCCAGGTAGGCAAAGAACTGAGGAATAAAAGATTTTATTATTGAAAAACTGATTTTGAGGGAGCGGTTTATGTTCTTAGAAGAAGTAGTTTGGGAGGGAGGGAGAGAGAGAGAGAGAGAGAGAGAGAGAGAGAGAGAGAGAGAGAGAGAGCGAGAGAGAGAAAGAAAGAGAGAGAGAGAGAGAGCGCTGGGCTGATTTGGATGAATTTTTCCCTTTTCTCTCTTCTGTCCTCTCAGGTCCCCATACTGTCCTACACCCATCTGATGTCCTCAGTTTGGGCAAAAAAAAATACTTTCTAAATTTTACCACATCCAGACTCTTTATTTGAACCCAGTAGTAAACCTGTAGTATAGTAATTAAACAAGGAAATTTTCTTCTTTACTTTTTCCCCTGTTTCTCTGTTTTTATCCCAGGACAGTCAGTCACACAAGGAGACATCTAAAACCATCACACTAAGGGGTTAGACTTAAAGGTATGAAGTTAGGGCAGATGTAAACATTCAAATAGTCCATTTTATGATGGATAATCTAACTTCACTGGATTGATGATGACTAGAGAATCAGCAAAGCACATTTCTGGGTGTGTCTGAGAATGCTTTCAATGAATACTGGCTTGTGAGATGGCTGACTAAATGGGAAAGACCAATCCTGATTGTGGGCAGCATGACCTAGATGAGATGCTTAAAAAGCAGGAGAAAGGTTTTGCTTTTGATCAATTGTTTTTGATGCTGCAATTGACTATGAATTTCAGTCTCTATGCTCATCACTTTCTGAACTGGGATTTGTACCAGTGACTCTCCAGGGGTCCACAGGTCTGCAATCTTTATTGGGGAGACCATTGGTGCCTCTTAAGCTGAGGTTCTTGCTTCTCAGACTGAGAATAAATCACTTCTCCTCACTCAAGACATACATTGTAGGTCTATTTAAAGATCAAAATAATAAATCCTTTCCTTAAAAGTATTTATTAGTAGTGTGTGTGTGTGTGTGTGTGTGTGTGTGTGTGTGTGTACACATGTATTTGTGCTTGTACATGCATACTTAGTATTTCAAGGATTTCTTCAGGAGTCAGTTCTTACTACCCAAAGGTCTGAGAATTGAAGTCTTTAGGCTTTTACCTACTGAACTGTCTTGCTGGCCCAATCTTAGCTTATAATTGTATATATTTTATTGGTATTATTCTTCTGGAGAGCCCTAATTCGTATGTGCAAAGGATACATTTGCACACATTCTCCTGCAGACCCATAGAGGTCATATCTAGACTCCATGTGCTCACAAACCTCCTACCAAATTGGACACCAATTGATGAACTTCTCAGCCAAGGATAAAGCATGCAGACTGACTATAACAGCAAGAAGGGCTCTGCCCTTGCAGAAATGAGAGGCACATGCTGGTGGCTCAAAGTGATTGACCACAGAGTGAAGGGTCATGTTGGTTGAGCTACACTTAGATAAAGCAAACAGAGGAAGGCAGGTGAGATAGACAGAAATCCGGAGCAAAGAATCCAAGAAAGATAGAGGTCAGAGAACTTGATAGGGAAAGAGTTTTTCCAATTCTGGCTTGTGTGAGGTTCAGCCACACATCCTTTTCTTTCTTTACGATGGTCTTCTAATAAGCCGCCATTTCATTTGAACTATCACGAATGAGTTTCTGCTTCATGTGACTTAAAGAGCCTCGAATGGTTAGGATAGTTATTCTAACTAGGGCTCCAAGTTCTTTATCGGTAGGAAGAATTTTCTATAATTTTTTGACTCTTTGAAGTATTGCTGCATAAACTGGTTTGAATAATCTCTTAAATTCCCTTTGTCTCTTCAATCTGCTATTCTATTATAAAAGATATGTGCTTCAAACGTGTATAATATCATTCTATATATTCTTACAGCTTTGACTTTACATGGATCTGATTGTATTTGAGCTCCGTTTCTATAATTTCTAGCTGTGAGATCTCACTGTAAAAGGAGAGGATTATACTTGAGAATTGCTGGGAAGCCATTTATGCTACCGGGATTCAGATCCATGATTAACCACCAGGGAAGAAATTGAAGTTAGTGGCCTAACAATTACGTTCATAATTTCCCCACCTAGCAAGTTCCATGCATAGAATAAGAACACAGAATTTTAATAAACCAAGTTCATCAATTGAGTTTATAAAAATATTTACTGTGGAGGGTTGGAAGATATAGCCCTCTATTTAGATTGAGTGTATGTTTATATAAAATATCATTTAAAGAAAAGCAAGATAGATACAAAATTGGAAAGTAATTGAGACATTGTTACTAAATGAAATAAAAATCTCAGACAGATAATAAGATACTTAAGGTAATGCATTACCCAGCTTTGTTATAAATATTCATATTTCACAAATACTTTTATTTGGAAGGAGTAATAGCAAGAGCTTGCATTCATGGAGTTTATGCTACATGCATGATCAGCATTGTACTTACTCACTGAATTGTATTATATGAATTAACCCTCAGTGAGTACTGTGATGCAAATTCTGCCATAGCTTCCATTTTACAAGAGAGAAAATTGAGCTTTAGAGAATAAAATGGTGTCATTTTTAGGGTTTTGTGAAGAAGTAACTGCCCTTATTTATATACACCAACTTATTTAAGACTTTTTCTGTTATGTAAGAACAAACATGGATAACTAAACCTCACATAAAGCATGGTGCTTCTTACACTCCCTTGGTAGTGCAGGACCTCCAGAGCCTTGTCAAGCTCAGCTTCCTTATTTCTAGCAGTGTCTGGAGTTTGTTTCATGTGTATTAATGACCAAATCTGATTGGCTACCATATGATGTGGCAATTACTCGGGGTCAGAAAATTGAGAAGACTCACAGAACTTTAACAAGGTACACTCATGAAAGATTTATGGTAAGTTAAGAACAAACAGTATCAGAACCACAAAAGCACACAGCACCATTAGGAAGGCCTGGTGGTACACCTGAGCACAGCTTCCTAAGTCTTCTCTCAGATACACAGAATATGCTATATTCCAGGTTCATGATTGGCCAAGATGGTAGTAAGATGTCAGTGTCAAGAAAGATGAGGTTCAGGGAGTTCTTTCATTATTGCTCACTGAACAGACAGCCAACATTAGGCTGAATGACCAGGTAAAGCAGATGTGAACTACCATTCTATATATTTTTCACTATAAACAACATAGAAAGCCAGCCCTAGATGCCTCCAGAGGGAATTTCAAGATTTAAACAGAACCTTATAAATCATTAGCTAGGACATTTAATTCCTCTCTGGCCAAAGATCTGTACCATTGCCCCAGGTATCCCTGGAGATGCCTTCAGATCAGCTTTAATTTAATTGTATTCCTGCATATGTGGATCTGCCTTTAAAAATTTGTCCCTTGTAGCTTAGTACTATCCAATGAATTTTCTATAAGGAGGAAATGTTCCTGATCTATGAAGTCCAACAGGATAGCCATGAGCCAAAGGTGACTGTTGCACACTTAAAATATGGCTAATATGATGATCCGAATTTTAAGCTTTTATTCATGTTAGTTTAATAACCACCTGTTGATAATGGCTACCATGTTGGCCAATGCAACTGTGATTTTTCTGCTATGACTCAACCATAAATATATGGAGCAACTTTGTTGCCATTGGGAACCACTGGTGTTTCTTCCATTTGCCATTGCCTTTCTTTCTGAACCATTCTGCCTTTAAGAAGCATTACTGCCATGTCCACTGTGTATGGTTATAGCCATTGGGCATCACTCTTCCCTTTGATGGGAACTGTAGTAGATGGTCTAGGGCACCCAAAGGGAGGACAGATACTATTGACTGCTTAATCAACAGTCATTTCATACTCCCTGCTTATTCACTAACAGAACCTTCTTCCCACTTGTCTTTGTTGTTTTTCTATTGCTGTGATAAAAATATCAGGTGCACTGAAACATATGGAAGAAAGGTTCATGGTTCCAGAGGGAGATTCCATTATGGGGTGGTGGGGGTGGGGACAGGGGGGTAGGGGAGAGACCCAGAAGTAGGCAGCTAGAGCAGGAAACTGAGAGATGCAATTTTTAACTGTAAACTCAAAGCTGAGAGAGAGAGAGAGAGAAGCAGAAGTGGGGTGAAGCTATGAGAACGCTCAAAGTGAACCCCTAGTGACACACTTCCTTCAGGAAGGTTCCATCTCCTAAAGATCCCACAACTTCTTCAAACAGCACCACCACCAGCCAGGAACCAAGAGTTCAGATGTGTGAGCCTCTGGGGGCATTTCTCATCGAAACCACAGCAGCACTTTTGAGATTGAAAAATCCATCCGTTTCTCCATCTTCTGTAGTATTTATAGCATGAACATATGACCCAACCTTGGCAAATGTGACCTTCAGGGGCATTATAGTTGCAAACATACAGTGGGCTGGGCTGAGTGTTTATGTTTAGCTGTGGGCTGGTTGAATTTTTTTTTTTTTTTTTTTTTTTTTTTGGTCAACATGACACAGGATAGGATCATTTTGGAAGAGAGAACCTCAATTGAGAAAAATCCCTTTATCCCATTGCTTTCAGGGAAAGTCTGTGGAAGCATTTTCTTGATTAACAACTTTTACATGAGGGCCCAGCCCACTGTCAGTGGTGTCAACCTGCACAGGTGGTTCTGGGCTGTATATGAAAACAGACTGAACATGCCGTGGGGAGCAAGGCAGGGAACAGTATTCCTCTACGGTCTTCGCTTGAGTTCCTGCCTCCAGGGTCCCATCTTGAATTCTTATCCCGACTTTCATCAATGATAGACTATAATAATGTGGAAGCCCACAGAGGCTTCCTAGAGAGAAATTACTCAGTATCAGAGAATCTGAGCTTGCTTTACCCAGCAGTGTTGCATAAGGAGATGATTTGACCACGGGCGTGGTTACCAGGTGTTTGGAAGGGTCTACACTTGGCTGTATGGTATGCTTTGATCTTGCAAGGGGGAGGTCTTTTGCTCCTCCCCTGGGCATATTATAAAACGCCCTTTTCAGTAAAAGATGAGGCTGGTGGGTATTGACCCACTCCCTCCTGAAGTTATCCTGTGTTTCTGTCTTTCTTCTCATCGTCTAGGCCTCTCTTTCTATCTGATAATTCCTCATTCCTCTCTCCTTCACCTCAGAACCCTGCAAAAGGTGGGAGTGGGCTCCCACATAATAACAACATGTAAGCCAAATAAATCCCCTTTCCCCCAAATTGTATGTAGTTATTGTGTTATCATAGCAATAGAAAGCAAGTGAGGAAATATCAAAATTCATTTGTCAAACTTCTGCCCCCAGCTGATGATTTTAGGAGGCAGAGCATTGGAAAGTATCAGGTCATGAAGCAGAACTCTCAGGAGCAAGATTAATACTTCTGTGAAAAGGAGCCCCAGAAAACTCTCTTATCATCTCTGCAACATGAAGACAAAGCCAAGCCACCTCCTCAGCCATACAGGCAGAGATGAACTGAAGGAAACAGCCATGGTCCTTCTGTAGACAGCAAGACAGCAAGTCTTTGTGGACTGTAGTGGAGAATTGAGTCAACACTCTGAGAAGGACAGAGTAGGAAGAGGGTGGCTCTCGATGACATGGGTGCTTGAATTCAACCAATCTTGAAAAGAGTTACTTTATCCCTTATTGTTATAGTCAATAATAAAAATTGGGCTTCACATTCCACATTGATTTTAATAATAGGTCTGTTCAAATATGTCATTGCATGGTGAGCTGACATAGAAAACAGCCATAATTGAAGCTCTGTTGTGTAAAACAGAGGAGGGAGTTGCTGGTGATACAGCTTAGTGACAGATTACTTGCCTAAGATGCATGAGGTCTTAAGTTCAGTCCCCAGCAACACACACACACACACACACACACACACACACACACACACACACGAAAACTTTAAAAGAAAAGGCGGAAGATAGAGAGAGGAGGAGGGGACGGGGGTTACCGCTGTATAACAGATTTTCTCTTAGGGGTCTTGATTGAGCTGACTGAGGAAGACTGTAACTTGCTTTAGACATGGTTGCTTCAGCAGTATATTAGAAAGCTGAAATATCCCTGTGTCTTTCTTGAGGTCCTGTTTTCTAGGTAGCCTCCCTGGAGTTGTGAGTAGCAGTCTAGTCATCTTTGTTTTACATCTAGTATCCTCCTATGAGTGAGTACATACCATGTTTGTCTTTCTGAGTCTGGGTTACCTCACTCAGGATGATTTTTTCTAGATCCATCCATTTGCCTGCAAACTTCATGATGTCATTGTTTTTCTCTGCTGAGTAGTATTCCATTGTGTATATGTACCACATTTTATTTATCCATTCTTCAGTTGAAGGGCATCTAGGTTGTTTCCAGGTTCT
>CABHPH010082918.1:19386-31981 GCA_902168325.1 Peromyscus nudipes | reverse complement strand
TTGGTTTTTCGAGACAGGGTTTCTCTGTGTAGCTTTGCGCCTCTCCTGGAACTCACTTGGTAGCCCAGGCTGGCCTCGAACTCACAGAGATCCTCCTGGCTCTGCCTCCCGAGTGCTGGGATTAAAGGTGTGCGCCACCACTGCCCGGCGCCTTATCCTTTCAAGGAAGTAAACAATTAGAGATGTGGAAGCAGGCTTTGGTTAGCACTTCCACATTTATTTATTTACTTATTTAGGCTGTCTGTGTGTGAGTGCATGTGCCAAGTTACCACAGGACAACTTGTGGAAGTCAGTTTTCTTCTTTAATCATGTGGACTCTAAGAACAGAACTCAGTTCATTAGGCTCAGCAGCAAATGCCTTTACTTGCTAAGTCATCTTGCCAACCTGTTAGCATTTAATAAAGACTCTGGGTAAAGTTGGAACTACAGCTTGAACCAACCAGGTGAAGCTTAAAGGTCAGTCTTTTTCATTTTTCAAATGTGTTCAATTTGTGTCTGAAGATGGAAGGCAGGAGTCAAATCTAATGCAGGCCTTAATACATAGCTTAAGACCTTCATCATCCCATGTATTAACAACAGAGTCTTAGAGTCCCAATTTTACTTATAAAAAAAAGAAAATTTATTATGAAATGTTGTTCTGTATCTCACAAACATTATCATGACTTTATCTATACAGATTGATTCACTGGTCTGAGAATCTGTATAATGTCAACAATTAGCACATGGGACCACAAGAGCTGAGTAATGATTATCAATTAAATCAAAATGCTCACATCTCTTTTTAAGTTTTACATTAACATTTTACTTAAACTCAAGGGCTCCAGAGTTTGGTTTATCTATATCTCAGAACCTAGATGCGTCTGTGGAAGCCTTGGTTCTTTGTTGAACAGACAAAGAGGGAGAGAAACCAAATATCTGCATCTAAGAACATAGATTGCATTTCCCCAGCACCATGAATCTTAATTGCTTGACTACACCTCCTAGTTTATCAACGGCTTTATTACCACCTCAATAGGGCTTTGAAGCCCACCCCACCCCATCCATTTTCATCTACTCCAAAGGTATACCACACTCCAGTTAGAGCAACAATCACATTTCCTTCCTAATGACTTTATCTGAGCCAACATTTTATCAAGCCAGAATTCTCTTTCCCTTTTTATTAAACACTCAGGAGCACAGGTAGAGTGGATATGCCTAAAAGCACACTGAAAACAAATCTCTGTCCCTGCATCACCGAGGTAGTGTAGCCTTCCTACATCTCTTCACCACCATCTATCTACATTAGGTACCAGAGAAAAGGTATCCAAAGCCACATATAACTCTGAGTGTCCTGGAAGCTGGGCAGTATGCTCCTCAAAAACACCCTAGAAGATGCTAGTCTGCCTCATACTACTTGCACACGTTACTACAGACCAGCAAAGAAACATGTAAACATAAATACTTAATGACTCTCATTCCAGGAAAGCACAGCTTTCCAGCAAGTAGAAATCAAACTTCCACTGGCATATAGAGGATTTTCAAAAGCAAAGACATCCAGTTTCTCAGCACTAGGGCTGCCACTGTGCTGGAGGCAATTCTAAAAGGCAGGATGGAGGCACGAGGAAGAGGCTAGGGACAGGCTGAATTCACATCATAGCATCACAATTTACTGGCCACATAACTTTAGGTAAGTTACTCTCTGTGCCCCAGTTTCTGACAAAATGAGGATAAACAATACCTACTCATGTGATTCTTAAGGACTGAACATAGCGACATTGGTTCTTCTTTGCTTTTAAAATATATGTGTTGGTTAATATATAAGTGTGGGGAGGATATTGGTTGTTTTTTGGACCATTACACTGGCACCACGACCTTTTGATATCTCACATCTTAATTTATGTGCTGAAGCCATCTAAATCAGACATGTTACAGTTGCCTTAGCAATTAAGTCAGATGCTTTAAATCTTTGAGTATATTAGAATGAATCACTTTGCCCAATATGCTGTTGCAAGATTTGGAAATACCTGTGGTGAGATTTCTCTTATCACTGGATGCCTTGTGGCTCCACAATACTCAAAAAATTGGCCTAATGCATTCTGGACAAGCTCTGTCTTCTCAAATAATGGAATCTTATTAACTAATGCCAAGTAGAGCCAAGAATCCATTCCTACACTGTTCGAGCTAAATTGTATAATGTGTAGTTATCTGAGGTCTTGTTCCAACTAATCTGACTTCATCAAGTAATTCTTGGGTGACTCAAAATCCCACTGATTGGAAAGAGCAACAAAGATTCTACCAAAGATAGGCCAGTTCTGCATTATGATTCAGCAATTGGTCAGCACTATATTCATAAGGCCAAGTAAAACAAGGCTAGCAAGTTGATGTGGACAGCACTGTGGGCTTGATGCTTTAAAGTTACCTGAGGTTTCTGACCTCTTCTGTACTTAGAACCCCATGGCCTTGATCTTATCAACTGAGCAAACAATAACCTCCAGGAGCAGGTCAAAGCTATGTCTCAGGATGGATGATGTCTCCAAAAGAGCTGAAGCTAAGTGCCACTCCTTTGTAATTAGTGTCATCAAGAGATTAAATTCTCCCCAACAACAAAAGCAATCAAGTGTGATTGAGTACACTGTCATGTCCAGAAAAATTATAAAAGTATACTAGCAGTTACAGGGTGGGACAGTCCTCCATGGGCCAGGTGAAGCATGCATTTAGCCACTCCTGCTATGTCTTCTGCTTCTATGACCTCAGGACCATTTGAGCCTAGGGAATACTGTGACCCTCCCTGAAAGAATGAACTTGGGGAGAAGTCCGTGGTTGAATTCATCAAATCAAGTAAACCAAAACAAGGTGATGTCAACACACTAATATTGTAATACTAGAGTTATCTTCATTACCAGGTTTTAAGGGATATTAAGATTTGTTATACAACTGGATTTTATAAATGATTCTGCCCACAACTTGGGAGTCATCAGCAAAACAGATCAAGAATCAATCCAACATTCCATGTCAAGGGTGTTTTGGAAAGCATTCTTTAAAAAATTATCATCAGGAGCTGGAGAAACGGTTCAGTGGTTAAGCGCACTGGCTGCTCTTCCAGAGGTCCTGAGTTTAATTCCCAGCAACCACTTGGTGGCTCACAACCATCCCATATAGTGGGATCCGATACCCTCTCTGGCATAAAGTCCTACATGCAGATAGAGCACTCATATACATAAAATAAATAAATCTTAAAAAAAATTATCACTATTATTTGTGTGTGTGTGTGCATGCATACCAACACTCAGAACCTACAGAGCTCAACAGAAGGGGTCAGATTCCCTGGAACTGGAATTACAGACAGTTGTATAATCATCACATGGGTGCTGGGAATTCAACCTGGGTCCACTGCAAGAGTTGTGTGTACTCTTAACAGCTGAGCTACCTCTCCAGTCCCTGAAAAACATTTTTGAGTGAACAAAGCATAAGCACTGATCCTATATGTGTTTGAGTGCTGTAGGCAGTAAGGAAATTGAAAATTTTATTACTCAACTACTGAGGGCATCCGATACGTTGGCTACATTCAAGGGAACCAGGTCTAGCTAAGTCTACCTACTATCTTTAGCAGTTTAAAAAGCATGTGATTAAGTGCAAAAAACATAAGCAAAACATCATGCACAGCAGGTTTACAGTCTAAAGAAGAGCAAGAAACCCTTAGCTATAAGGGATAGACAAGACACAAGCTGGAGAAAGAAATGCTATTCTTACCATTTATTCGGCCCATGTTCATCCCAGATCCAAATCGCCCCATGTTTTCCATACCACCACCAAAGGGTCCTTCCATGCCTGTAAGAAGTTATTTATTTTAATGTCATCCCAACAAGTGCATTCATCAGGCAAGGAAAAATGTTTTTACATGTTTCATTTTTTGGTATTTATGTCAAGAACTTACCAAGCTTTATAGCTTTTGGGCAAGGAAAAAAAAAAAGTTGGTTCCTTTTTAAAAGCTGGCTTGATCCAACTCCCTCAGTGAATAAGGGGGAAAAAAAAAAAAAGACAGAGAGTCCAGAGAAATGGAACCATATGCCCAAGGCCACAGAGCTAGCTAGTGAGAAAGCCAATCAAAGCCAACACCCACTGGAATGAATGATAAAAACAAGTAATTCCTAGACTCAAACTTCTAAAAAGGGAGAATGACATGCAGGGCTTCGAAGACAGGAAAATGAGAGGAAAACACTTAAAAATGATTACATGTGTACTTCACTTTAAATCTTACCTCCAATTTTATTTATTCCAAATCCTATGCCTTCCATTCCCATTCCTTTAAAAGAAAAAGTCAATGCAAACAAAATTGATGTCAAAACAGTAATGTTTAAACTTTAAAAGCACAAAATTCCAAACCAATAAATGAATAATGAATATAAAGCAGCTCTCTGATGTTATTATATTTTATCAAAAGGTGGGGTGAACCCCATTTCAGCTGTCAAAAGATATCATACTTCAAGCAAAAACTTTAAACAGACCAAGTTTAAATGTGGCTTAAAATTAGAGCCTATGTAATCTTATTAAGTGAACAAGCCAGACACCATTAAATATAAAATATAACGATCAAAGTATGTAAATATTCACTTTTTAGAATGTTATTGGACAGAAATAGATGTTTAATAAAACCTCTTTTAAAAGCAAATTTTAAATAATAATAAAGTAGCTTCTAAAATACAAAAGCTCCCTCCCACATTTCCAGTCAGAAAGAATGTGCTAAGAATGGTAGAACCATGAGCACAGGGATATGCAAAACTGACAGTGGTGAGGCAGAGGAGCATCCATCTCACCATTTCAAATGATTCTATGAAAGGCCCAAGTCTAGATTCAAAAGAATAAAATATGCCTTAATAGCACAGGCTGGTCTCGAACTCACAGAGATCCTCCTGGCTCTGCCTCCCGAGTGCTGGGATTAAAGGCGTGTGCCACCACCGCCCGGCCCCTAAAATTTTTTTTAACTCAATAAAAACAATACTGCTTTTGTGAACATGAGGCTGAGATAAAGAGGGGATTTTGCCCCAATTGCATTTATCCTATTTGAAAAACTCCAGATTCAACTGCCCTAATAGTGGACTTTAATAAACTGAATTTCCCCAGTTATCCCCAGTGTAGGCACACTACAATTCTCACCTGCAGGCCCTAGGTTTCCCATTCCAATGCCTTTGTTCAGGTGGTTGGCATCAATAGGCTGTCCTCCAGGTCCTAAACCCATACCAATACCACCAAGTCCATCTGGAAGAAGCAGATAAAGAGTATGGATTCCCTTTCTCAAAACATGGTGACCCCCAAGAGGCAAGACAACTGGTATGCTCTAGCTGCCATGCTTCATCCCTAGATCAAGCAAGCCCAGAGCTTAACTTGACTTCAACACCTATATACCTACACACCCTCTTTATGAGGGTACACTGTAGTGGGTAGCTGTTCCAGCTTTGACCTTGAAACACTGTCCCTAGAGTGACAGCAGGTAACTGCCACACCTGCCTATGACCTGCCCCTGGGGCATGGCTGAGAAGAAGCCCCTTAGACTCAAGGTGTGTATGTGTTTGGCCCTTCTGGACACCTCGTGGCCCTGGAAGCTGGATGGGACACCAAGCCAGAGTTCTCCGTGGATGGTACCTCATCTCTCCCGGATCCTGTAACCAACCCCTATTGGCTGTAAGTTATCCCAGAAATAAACCTCTCTTGAGTACCAGATAAATTACGCAGAATCACCTCGTTAATTACAGTAATATCTGGCGCCCATGTAAGGCAAATTTCTGCCCCCTCCCCCCTCCCCCCGGGGGAGGACCCAGAGCTTCACAAATGCGTGGCACTCTAGCAGAGCCAGCGCACTCCCTGTGCCCCAGGGCAGCTCCAGACACTCTGCTTTCTGCTACCGGCCGCGTGTGTGCGATCCCTGGCTCACAGAGTCAGACTGGAGTATGTAATATGTACTTAAAACGATAAGGGCAGCTAACAAGTCATTTCACATCCTGGCAAGATGGCTCAGGGATAAAGGCACTTACTCCCAAGCCTGACAACTTGAGTTCTACC
This sequence comes from Peromyscus nudipes, assembly GCA_902168325.1. Taxonomy (NCBI): domain Eukaryota; kingdom Metazoa; phylum Chordata; class Mammalia; order Rodentia; family Cricetidae; genus Peromyscus; species Peromyscus nudipes. The sequence continues at coordinate 25,945 of CABHPH010082918.1, read as the reverse complement.
TCTAGAACCTATGTGATGGAGAATGCTGGTACCTACAAGTTGTCCTCTGATCTACAAGCCTTTGTACATGCACACACATACAGGAAATAACTAAGTGCACTAAATAAGTAAAATAAATAAATAAAATTATCATAGCCCCACTATGTAGCTCTGGCTGGCCTCAAACTCACGAAGATCCACATGCCTCTGCTTTCTGAATATTGGGATTAGAGCTATGCACAATGCCTGACCCTACCCCCACTCCATTTTTATTCTTTTGAAAAAAAAAAAAAAAACACTAACCTTTCTCCCTCACCCCTCTTTCTGTACCCTTCTTTTAGATACAGGTCTCACTATGCATTTCAAGGCTGGCCTCCAACTGGGGACCATCCTGCCTCTACCCTGAGTCCTGGTATTGCAGATTTGTGCCACTACCTCAAGAATTACTAAATTCTAAAGCGTATCCTCACTGCTATGCTCCACAAACTCAAACAAGAACACAAGAATACAGACTGGTATCTGGAAATAGCCACTAAAGCCTAGCACTAAAATCAAGGTAACAAAACAACAAAAATCTACGACAGGCTCTAGGTACTTAATCTGGCTAACAACTAGGTTTTTTAATTGCATGGCAACAGCTCCAAGGAGTCACCAAGGCTTACTACTCTAAAGCACTCAAAGCTCTGAGGTCAACCCTTTCAACCATGTCAAGAGACCAAGAACCAGAATAATGGGATCCCTGGGGTCTAGTGCTCCTTTATCTCTAGAACAAGCATCAATAAGAATCACATCAAACATGGTAAGTGATCGCCTGCTTGCAGATGGGTAATAAGGAAATATGGTCCTTTCAACAGACAAGCCATCTCCTATCTTCCTGATCCTTTTTGGGTGCTGAGCGATTTTAACTGCTAGCCATGCACCCAATCATTGAACATTACACCCAAAGTTCTAATTTATTCTTAAAGCCACTGGCCTCTTTCAAGCTAGCAATCATCACAATTTCATTAACCTTTTCATCACTCCAAAAAACTTCACCCCTAGTAGCAGTCACTCCTCAGCAACCACTGAACTACTTGCTGCCTTTTAGATCCACCTGTTCTGGACAATGCCTAGTGTTGGAATCAAGGTTTATCTGTACTGCATCGTGTATGCATTTTCCTTCCTTCCTCCTTTTCCTTTTGACTAAGTACTATTACATCAATTGAATCTACCAGATTTTATGTATCCATAAGCTAACGGATCACTTGCAATACCCTCCCCTCCCCTTCTGAGACAAGATCTACCTGTGTATCCATGCTGGCTTCAGACTCTGAGTGCCAGTAACAGGTGAGTACCACCAAGCCTGGCTTGACTTTTTGAATACTGAGTCATGCTACACTAAGCATCTATATAATTTCTTTGTGTGAACATACAGTTTTCACCCTTGGAACATACCTGAAAGGGGAACTGCTAGACTATACAGCAAAATCCAGTGCAACTTAGCATTCATTACCTTTCCAATTTGTTTGCCCAACCACCCCAAGACATTTTCAGTGCCTAATTTTGCCCTCTACATCTGGGCAGCCTGCTTTGCCATGGTATAATCCAAGAACCCTTCCTATAAACAAACAAACAAACGAATGAAATTGTGTGTGTGAGACATAGTAGTAAGACAGTGTCTTAGCTACTTTGCTAGTCCCGTGATAAGACACCAGGACCAAGACAACCTCTGAAAGAAAGCATTTAATTGGGAGCCTCATGATTCCAGGAGGTTAGACTCTACGACCATCACAGCACAGCGTATGGCAGCAGGAAGGCAGACATGGTGCTAGAGAAGTAGTTAAGAGCTCACATGTCTACAAGCAGAAAGCTAACTAGGAATGTTGTGGGCCTTTGAAACCTTAAAGGTTGCTCCAGTGACATACCATCTTCAAAAGGCCACACCTCCTAATCCTTCCCATACAGTACCACTAACTAGGAACCAAACATTCAAATTTATGAGCCAACGAGGGTCATTCAGACCACCACAGACAGACAGCATGCATCCCTTGGTGCACAACCAGAAGTCAGAGGACAACTTGTAGGAATCAGTCCTCTTCTTCCACCACGTGGGTCCCAGGGATTAACTCAGGTCATTATGCTTTGCATCAAATGCCTTTACCCTCTGAACCAGCACCAGTACCGAAAATTCAAGTTGTGAAATTTCTCTACTCATTTCTTACCCTGAAAAATCTATAGAAAAGACTGGTCAAGACATGCATGGCAGTGCACACTATTAATCCCAGCACTTGGGAAGCAGAGGCAAATAGATCTCTGGCTAGCCAGGGCTACATAGTACAACCCTGTGTGGGGTGAGGGTGGGTGACAGGACAAACAAACTAATCAAGAGAACCCCCAGGCTAACCTTTCACAAGTGTAAATATAACTAATAGTTTTCTTCTTCTTTTTTTTTTTTTTTTTGTTTTTTTGAGACAGGGTTTCTCTGTGTAGCTTTGCACCTTTCCTGGAGCTCACTTGGTAGCCCAGGCTGGCCTCGAACTCACAGAGATCCGCCTGCCTCTGCCTCCCGAGTGCTGGGATTAAAGGCATGCGCCACCAACGCCCGGCACTAATAGTTTTCTATTTAGTATAATTCAAATACTTACGAGGAAGTTGCTGTGGTCGTTCAGGAGGGAAAAAGTCTCCCTTTGGTAAGGCCCTCTCATCCTGGAGGGAAAAAAAAAGGAAAAGATCTCAATATCTACTGCAGCACCAGCAAAAGATGGAAGCAATTACCTCAACAACCAGTTAGAAGCCAGGTGCTGTGCTGCACACCTGTAATCCTAGCACTTGAGAGGCTTAAGCAGAAAGATCAGGAATTTAAGGTCAGCTTTGGATACACAGCAAGTTCCTGGCCAGTCTGAGTTACATGAAATTGTCACAAAAACAAAACAAAAGACAATAACAACAGAGAGTCAGGCTTGGAAATGGAGCCCAGAAGTATATCACGATGTGTAAAGGCCGTGTCACAAATCAGACAACCAGTTAAATATAAATAAACTATGATATAGAATAAGTATATCAAACATAAAGAGGTATATGGGAGCATCTTTTAATCTTCTGTGCCAACAGGAAGTATAAAAACACATTTGTAGGCTGGGTGGTGATGGTGCAGGTCTTCAAGTGAGTTCAAGGGCCAGCCTGGTCTACAGAGTGAGATCTAGGACAGGCACCAAAACTACACAGAGAAAAACCTGTGTCGATAAAAACAAACAAACAAAAAAACAAAATAACAACAACAACAAAAAAAATTGTATTACTGGGTGGGTGGGGCAGGACCTAAGCAAGAAGTACCAGTGAGGCTCACACATGTATTTTTGAGGCCCATGAATACATTAGCTAGTCAAAGAATTAAAGTGTTTGAAATAAAGAGAATTTATAGCTCCTTTTATTTTATTCCTGAATTTGAATTCTAACCAGACTGCCCTCGACATCTTCCAGTACTGTTTCTATTATTATCTTTGGCAACGTTATAGCAGGGCTATTGTTTATTAAAACCGAACTTCAATAGACCTTTAAAAGCTTTCTGAATCAAATATTTGTTCAGTACAGATGTAATACTAACCAAACACTGTAGGTAATACTTTGAAAACTGGAGCTCTATGCAAAGGATTCTTTGTACCTGATCACTTGCTCAAGCAGGACACTCAACAGTCTTCCTGAACATAGCAGTTAACAGTGAACCAGACAGAAATCTACAGACAAGACATGCATGAGCAAAGGTGCTCATCACTCTACAGTCTACTAAACAATGACATGGAGGTTTAGTTTAAGGGCTAGATGTATAGTTTTAGTAATTCTACATTTTTGCTAACTTATTTGAACATATTATGAAGAAAGTGATCCTAGTAACTTACCATTTTGACATGCATTGGTCTATCAAACAGCAGCTGGCCATTAAACATAGCTGGTATTATAATTAAGGTTATTTCTAACAACTGCACGCAAGATAAAATGATTAAAAAAGGAATAACTCCACAGCTATCGGTCCTCTCTGTGAATTCATAAGCAATTTCAATTCTTTTGAGCTATGAAGCTTTATCTGTGATCTTACACTACAAAATCCTTCTGGTATGTAGATACAGCAGTTTTCAACATGCCAAGAGTCCTACCATTTCAGAAGTATCATGTTTTCTGGGTAAGGAACCCAGGAACAGTCTCCTGAGTTTAATTCCTAGTCATACTTTATTATGATTTTAAAAAGATGTAACCCCAGAGCAAGCTTAGTGCAAGGAGAGGGGGGCCTCTTCAAACCATGTCTACTCACAAGAGACAGAGGATCCATAGGGGCATTATAAAAAAATTAAAAGCCCCAGTTCTCTTTAGTGATCCATTTCCTAAACTCCTCTGAAAACAAAACACCAGAAAAGACCATTCATAGCATATGCCTATGATGCAACCACACCCTCTATCCATCTGTGTTCCACTCCAGAAAAATTCCAGATTCTATAGTAATTTATTCAGTCTAGTCACAGAGAAGATACAGTTATTTCTACTTTATTATTATAATATACTTAGGACTATTAATGCCTAACAGTGCTGTGTCCACTGTTTGCCATGAGCTTAACTCCCACAGAAGGATACATATAGCTTGCACAGCTTCAATGGATTGTTCAAAAGTCACAGTGCCTATTCCACGACTTTTCCCATCTTTATCTTCCAGAATGTCTGCTCGGACCACCACACCAGCCATACTAAATACTTCCTTCAGTTTCTTCCAGCCAACTTTATAATCCAGCTAGGTGAAAGAAGAGGATAAAAACCTCAAGGTAAACCACTTGGGGTAAAAAAGACATATTTTACCATTTAACAAGACTTGCTTTGGCTGATTTCATAAGAAAATCAACTTTAGTAGAATTTTTCAGGTACAATTGCAGAGCCTGGCCTTAACTCTGCTATTTACTATCTCTCTTCTTAAATAAAACAGCTTAAGTCTCCTTACATCTACTAAATTAACATCCCCCCCCAACCCTCAAACTTTAAAAACAAACAAACAAACAAACAAAGTCAGCCAGGCGGTGAGTGGCACACACTTTAAACCCCAGGACTCAGGAGGCAGAGGCAGGTGCCAGCCTGGTCTATAAGATGAGTTCCAGGACAGCCAGGGCTACGCAAAGAAACCCTGTCTCTAAAAAACAGCAAAAAACAACCCCCCCCCCCCCAACCAAACCAAACAAACAAACAAAAACCAAATTAATTAAAAAGAAAAAGAAAGAAAAAGTCATCCTCCTTTTTAAGTCTTAGCAACACTCCTGAACCCACTTTGTTCTAAAAGTATTTGTGCTTGCAGAAGATAAAGATATCATCATTCACTCCAGACACATAAACTGCCTGTTTACTCTTGCCCTGTATCAAAACTATAGTAAATAAACCCCAATAAAGATGTAAACCCAGCTACTGCTTTTGTAAACATCTGAAAACCTCAGTAAAGAAGACCCCAGTAGGACCAACGTCAATTCTGAAGCCACAAATGCAGTCAGTGGTCACAAGAGAACAAAGCCCAACCCAAAGGCCTACTTTAAAATAAAAAGAAGCTATCTTAAGCCTACTTTAAATTACTTGTACAACAGTGACAAGATCAGTCTAAAAAGTTGTCTATTTTTCTATTTTAAATAAAGCATGCATACTGTTTTCACATTATTTCCATCCTTCCCTGTTTTTCTATTTTAATAGAAATAGAATGGGAAAGAATGTTCCCATTTACTTACATTTGCTACAAATACTGTGCTTCCAAGTCTTCCAGCCTGTAATGCATGGATAATCTCATTTGGGATGTTAGGATTATTTAGGATACTGGGTGGGATATTAATCATTCCTGGGCCACCTGGTCCCATACCCATCCCACCAGTCGTAGCCATCACCTTTTGCATTGCTCTCCTGGCATGTTCACCATCAGGATCCTGAAAGAAGCACAAAGTGTTACAGCCAGAAGTGGGTTAGAGGTAGGCTTGCAGAGACTAGTGGAACTTCTGCCTTCACCACTACAGAGGCTCTCTTCTGCTGGGGTGCAGCTCAGTGACAAGAATGTTTGCATAGTATTCACAATTGCAATCCCCAGCAACAATAATTTAAAAAATAAAATTTTAAAAGGGCTCCCAGTAAAGCATGATAATGGTGGTGGTGAAGGTCTGTAACTTCAATACTCAGGATTGCTAAAGCAGTTCAAGGCCTGCTTTGAGCTACTGATCCAACTCAAAGCCCGTCTAGGAAGCTATGGAATCCTTGTCTCAAAATAGAAAGGTAAAAAACTTTAGGTGGGACTCTGTTACAGTCCAGTCTGATGCCCCTGGCAGTGTACTGAGTAAATCTGTCTTCTTAAAGTCGGAGGACACAACTTAGTAGTAGCAGAGCTTATCATTAGCGGCACAGTATGTACCAGGCACTCCCATTTCCAACACTGAATTAAAAACCAAACAAACAAACAAAAAAACCTACAGAGACCAATAGACTGTACAAAAGGCATTTCTCAAATTATTAACAGGATGAAATAAACCACAGCAACTAGAAGAGTTCTAGGAAGAGCAACAGTTCAGAAACAAAGAACATAAAAACCAAAAGCTGA